>WYDF02283458.1:0-16893 GCA_009867245.2 Adranes taylori | reverse complement strand
TAACAAATGTCCAATTCAATATGTTTATATTGAACTGGAATGTCTCTAATAAACACGTAGTGTTTACATATTTGAATACAATTTACCTATCAATATAATAATTATATAAAACTAGATACATGAATTTTAATTATTTGTTCTGCAAGAAAATAGAGAATAATGTTGCAAAAAGAAAGAATTAATCTCCACGTGAAAGAAGAACTCGTTCAGGGAATTCCAGAGACACAAAGGAACCCATCTACAAAGTTAATAACAAATAAAGAACGTTTAAAGTCACTAGGGGTTGTATGGAAATCAACGTCCGCTACGTAAAGTAGTTACGTAAAGTAGCGAACCAAGTTACAAGCCGAAAGAAAAGTTCTCAAATAGTAGGACATTTCGACCCAAAAAAGAGTTAGCTTGGGTAGTTATCCACCAAAATTGATGGTCCAGAACCTATGGAGATGAAAAAAATCATGGGCCAATAAACTGAACATATGCCTACCCAAAAGAGGGATGAAAAAGGCAAAAATCATAAAGCCGCAGAATAAGAAAATTCCGCGTTGGAGTTTTAGGGGGAGGGGGGAAGGGGGGGGTTGAGGTTGCGTCGGCCGCTTCAGCTGGTGACTACTACCCAGTTTTTCCGTCAGCAGCACCACACTTCGGTGGGTTTTCGAAGGCGGCCAAGTAGTCAAAACAACACTTCCAAGAATTTGAAGGAGCTATCATACTGTTTAGTAAAGAGCTCACCCCGATAACATACCAGAAGAAGGCAGTTTTAATTCAGGACCGCGATACCCGCAACCAGGCAGCATAACCAAAGCAGCTGGTCATGTTTCAGGGGAGAAGGTTCAATTAAATAAAAATAACTTCAGTTCCACGATAATAATACTTAAAAATAAAAGCTAAAAAATAATAGCGGAAGTAAAGAGCACACTTATAGTCACGTAAGGGCGGAAGCACTAAATTAAATTAAAGAAACTTTCTTAAATCAGTTTAACCTTTAAGTACCAAAAGGTTAAACTGAAGAGGATAAAACCAAATGAAGAAGTAAGTTACCACCATTACCTTTACAGAAATACAATTACCTTTAAGCTTTAGGCCATAAGGAACGGGATGTTAAAAATAATTTAATATATTTCAGAATAAATAAAATAAACAAAACTAATAAAAACTAACCGCGAGTCAGTGTTGTATCAAGACATAGATGAATTAGATCGCAACCAATAGAGATTGATGGACCTAACAAATGAACAATCAAACATCATGATCCCTACCATAGCCTCCATAAATGGAACCGCGCTGCAAATCACCAGTAAATTGGCGAAGTTTTAGATGCACCTGAATCAAGGTTTAAGGACAATGCATGAAGTATCACGATCAAATAAAAATGAATTAAGTAAACATTCATATGCTGAACATTTATATCACAGCAAAAAACCTGGTAGAAGAAATCTACCACAATTATAAAGGATTAGCCGCCGTAGTGTACAAGAACGGGAACATATACGAGTGTCTGTCACCAGCCCATAACCCGATAAACCCAAACAACCTCCAGAGAAACGGTAATAAAACCAAGTCTATGGATACTTTCCGATCATGAACGTCACACCTTTCAACCTCACCAATGTAACGCCGATTCCGAGGAAGGTGGGAAACAAATCATATCATATTGTGGAACTCACCAAACCAGTGATAGCAGTCAACTACAACATCCAACAATATTTTCAGCTAACGCACACACAACTACCTATGTAGCCTAGAGGCAATCTCGAGAATAGGCACAAATCAGAATTGCGTCATTGATGTCGAACAAAACCATGCACCCTCACATCGACAATCTGTAGGAAGATGATGACAATTAATATTTGGATGTTCAGCACCAACCAACCCAAATCCGTGTCAGTCATCTGCAGCGAAGAAAGAGAACAAGTAATGATTCACGACACAGGGACACATAGAGATAAAAGACGGATGCCAGATTCAAACAAGAACATCGATCATTCGTCCACAGCAACAAATCAACATTCAAATCAACAACAAATCAAGCTTCGAGATTCGGTTAAGCGACACTTCTCTTCATCAAGCCGATATCAGCCAGGAAGAATCCCAAGAAGCGATAGGTGAAGATCTGCAGACGATAAAGACCAGGGAAGAAGAACGGAACCAGAAATTCAAGAAGTCAATTTGACACCACGTCAAGACTCATGGATCAACCCTAACCGGCGCATGGATCATCATCGGAGTCATGGTTCGAGGATGTCTCATCACCATGGGTTGGAAGAGACTACAGGGACGAAGGATGCGTCAAGACATCAGAATTATAGAGATAAGAAGTTCGGACATACACCATCCGATCGAGCTCCAATCTCTCCATTCTGAGGCGTTCAAGAAGCATTTTTTGAATTATTTATTGTAATATATTATTTTATTGAGGTATTTTAAGATGTTGGGCATATAGTTTTTATAGATAGATTATCTAGATAATAATTAAAAATCCCAAAAATAAAATTTAACCTCTTTAAAACAATTAGCAAAAATGGATAACGCTAGCAGGAAACACAACAAATGTTTTTATTTGGATATTATATATTGGATATATATTATTATCTGTGTATATATATATTATGTATTATTAAAACAAGATAATGTAATATCACATTAGGTTATTATTTAATTGACAAACTAGTTCAATGCATTACATAATTGTTCAAGTCCAATGTTTGAGAATGTTAATATGTAGATGCAAAAATTGTCAGTTTGTATACAATTAGACAAGAACTTGTTTCATATATATAGATTGAAATTTTATGAATAAATCGATACTTTACATTAGAACGTCATTGCTGGTAGTTTGATTTAATAACGCCCGCGATTTCTAGACTTAAGTAATCCACAATTGCCAAGTACTTGAAGCATTCAGTACGATCACTTCAATTTTTGCCATCATCGAGCGAAGCAAGAAATTATAGCATATAAGCTCACTCTTGTTCAGAATGTTTATAATCTGTATGAGTTTCAGAAAAATTGAAGAAAAAAAAAACGATTCAACTTTTGACATGAGAGCGATATTACAAAGATATTGAACTGGCATAAAAACGATAGTAAATACGTTGAAATTTTTAGTTGTCCTCCAATTTGGAACATTATATAGAAAATTTAAGAATGACATGTTACTGCCACTATATGAATCCATTTAGAGACCTGGCATCCTGTCTGAAGATGGTATGCAATAACCTGAAGAGGGAGCAATAACCTATTTGATTTAGATTTTGAGCAAATTTGATTTAGATCGGTTCATACGTACATCCAGGTAGATTTTTTTAAACACGATTTTGAACTACGGCCGTTCCGAAATGTAGTTTTGGATAAAAACTTTTAAAATAAAAAATTTGGTGAACTTTTGTACCTTTATCAGGTTTGTTAAATCATTCTTAAAGGACAGAAAAAATTTTAACTATAGAAAATGAACATAGATATTATTCAAAACTGTTGCCAATCAATATAGGTATTCCACAAGGGAGTGTCCTAGGACCACTACTCTTTGTCGATTATATCGGTGATATCACATAAATTGTTCAAAATACTAATCATATATTAATGAACTACGCAGATGATACAATATTACTACTAAATGCGAAGAATTTGTTAGATGTTAGTAACAAGGATAATACAAAGAACAATTACAAAACTGGGTTTCTAATAATAAATTTAATCTAAATTTAAATAAAACTCATTGTAGTTTCTTTAAAACGAATCACTTTAAGAATATTATACCATCTTTCCTTAATTTACTAATACTCAACTTAATAGAGGTCAACTTCCTCAACATGTATAGCAATTTACTTAGACGAATGTTTAAACTGGTCCATACATACAGAACAGCTCTTAATCAGATTAAATAAAACAATATATTCTCTTACAACCCTTAAAAATACTATCAATATGCAATGTTTAAAAACGGTTTACTATATAAAAATGGAATCACTATTGAGATATGAATTAATTCTCTGGGGAAACTCGTCAATGAGTAAAAATGTGTTTATAACTAGAAAAAAACTTAACACAAACAGAAAGCTGTAAAAATACTGGCTTGGAAAGTTTGCTCTTTCTTTTCAATAATAAAAGTAAATCAAGTAAATATGAAAAAGAACATAATCATAATACTTGTCACCAAAATTATTATATTCCATAATTTTGGTGGAATATAATAATTCCATCTACTTGTGAAAGAAAATTTATTTATATCTTATGAAAGAAATCCCAAATATTCAAGTATAAAACTTTATAATTAATTGCTACAAGAAATACCCTTCCATCATCTTCTCATACCCTTCCTCAAGCGACTTGAGGAAGGGTATGAGATCTTATTCTTTCATATGCTTTCTTTCTAGACCTAAACCATTCATTCTAATATCCTACTCTACGCATTTCATTCATACCTGCCATATATACTGTCTTTACCAGTCTGTCTTCCGCATCCATTAACAGTTTTCTTTCAAAATTTACCATTTTCTTGAAACTTGTAACCCAACATTTATACCTATCAAATTCATCTAATATTATCTCATACTTCTCGCATACCCCCAAATTTCCCCCAAAGAAATACCCCCAAAGAAATAAAGGAGATCAAAAAATACAGAAAAAATATAAAAAACTGCTATGTAAATGTACGTCTTATACAATGGATGAATTTATGATCTATAAAATCTAATACATAATTTTTCTTGATAAATACTATACTATTTTCACCTACCAGATTTGGAAGAGCCTTTACACAGATAAGGAAACCCTTAATATCCTGTAAATCTGGTACGTAGTTTCGTATAGGCCTAAACACCAGATGAATCAATTAAATTAAAAACATGTCAAAAACGCAATTGCTAGGCATCAATTAAGGAAGCAACTTAGGCCATTGTTTCGTGCTACATGAATAGTTAACAATGTTTGACACAATAACGAACATAAAGTTTTCAGTTTTGAATTACAACAAAACAAAGGTCACTGATTTAAATAAATATAATATTTTCCACTAATTTCTGTTTTTTTTTCACACTTATAAATTTTAAAATCGCTATTCATAATAATCCCACTAAAACAGATAAAACAATACCTCAATCGACATTGGCATCTCCGCTACATTTTCGATAGTATCAAATCCACTCCAATGAAATACAATTTCCAAAAAACATTTCAGTGGATAATTAAGACCAATAATAAAAATTAAACACCTTCGAAATATTGAAAATTTATCATTTCGTTCAGAAATTCCGATACAATTTAAAAGCGTTAAGCACCAAGTAACAATGAAATTACTTTGTGTCTCTGACTTTTTGAGAATAGATTTTAACATGACAAAATTATTATATGATTTTCATTGAAAGATGGAATTTTAAATAAAGTATTTAACTGTTAAATATATTAATTATTATTTGATAAGATATTAATTTCTCTTTTAATACAAATAGAATTCTAGATAATTAATTAAAATTATACATTTATAAACTTAAATTATGTTTTGTTAATTTCCAATTTTTAAATTTTAAGATGAAAGAATATTTATTTACATATTAATTATGTTTGATGTGCTTTCATTAAAGAAATATAAATATTTTAATATTAAGACTTTTGTACAAATTGAATATTTGAATATTTTAATATTAAGACAAATATGTTTTCATATTAATACATAAATAAGATTTATACAGTGTAAAATACGTACATAATATTTTAATATATTTGACAATACATTGTAAAATATTTAGAAGATTTAAATTTATTAGTAATACTAGAATATTATTTGATTTTAATTTTCAGTTAACTTGAGGTAATCAATATCTAAAGTTTATATTGTAACTATAGTGTTTCTTTGATCTTGAAAGCGCAGAAAGTTTATTACTCTAATTAAAATACCAAAACTTATACAAGGGTGATCTACACATTCCTCTCGTATTTCCAAAAGATTTTTACTTAATTTGTAGTATTTGATTTAACCACTTAAGAGTCGGATTTTCGTGAGAGATAATATCAATAAATTTTCACTTGGTATTTCAATTGAATAAATTTATTCGGTAATTCAATAACTAAAATTTTTTCAGTAAGTGGTTTTGGTATGATATGTTTTGAAACGGTATAATAGGTTTTGTAATGAGCAACATACTTCGCATTGTCGAGTCGGTCAATCTTTATTTGTCGTAGGTGGTACCGCTTCTATAAAATATCTACCAATCAAACGTTTTGGTGGCGGTGTTTCCGATGGACGTCCAGAAGACTGTTGTAGTGTTTTTCCGTATTTTTCAATAACATGTTTTATGAGATTAATCTAAATTGCAAATGAGTTTTGGAACCTCTCTACTTAACAGAAGAATTCCATATTGTTTGATTAAGAAGGAAACATTTTATAATAATATTTCTTCCCTCAATTTTTGGTTAAAGGATAATTAGTTAAGAATTTGAGAATTTTTGAATTTTTTAGTCTTGTCTTCTCTCAACTTCTACCATTTCTGGGTTATGAATTGTTGACGTCCTTCTTCTTCTACCATTTCATTACGCAGACTTTTCCTCTCTGGTATGTCATTACGTCTCCCTTTTTCAGTCTCTTCTTTCGCAAATCGCTCGACATGATCTCTTCTGCTCAATCTGTTGCAAGCCGGTCTGTTACAACTAACTTCCTAAAATGTGTTGATAGATGGATATCTGATCATGACAGGAACATGCCAACTGATATTATGTATAAAGACTTAGAGAAGACATTCAACCGGGTATCATTAAATAGATTGCTACACAAAATCAAAATTAATGGAATCAGTGGGAAGTTGTTGACATAGATAGAGAATTTCTTAAAAGCCAGAACATTTAGAGTGAAAGCCAACGGTAATCTGTTTCGTCAGTACAATGTTGACAGCGGAGTTCCGCAGGGATCTGTAATGTTCGTTCTATACGTTAGCGACATCTGAAAAAGCATTCAATGTGAAATTAGTCAGTGCGCAGATGACACTAAACTACATGGTAATCCAGTAACGCAGAACATAATACTCCAGGATGATCTAAACAAAATACACAACTGAACGAAACAATAGCTCTTAATACTAAACGTGTCAAAATGTGTGGTCCTCCACATTGTGATAAACAATCCAAAGTTCAATACTACCTAAATGGAGAACCTGTAAAATCAGTAAGGGAGCAGTGTGACCTTGGAGTAATAATTTCGGACGACCTGAAATGGGAGAAACAAATAACAAAAGTAGTAAAAACAGCAAACTACCTAATCTTGAACATGTTGTATCAGCGTGGAATCCGTACTACAAGAAGGACATTCAATTAATGGATAGAGTACAGCGAAGATTCATTAAGATCAAGGCACATCGTCATCTGTATTATGAAAATAGGCGTAGAAGTCTGGGCCTAGATACACATGAAAACAAGATCTTGCGGCGATATCATCGAAACACATAAGATTCTCTCGGGACACTACTTTTGCAAACTTTCCGACATTTTCACGTGTAGCTCGAACACTCATCTACATGCCAACATAAACAAGCTGCAGAAAGATATACAAAGAAACCAAGAAAGTTCTTCATTTCGAACCGAGTGGTGAACTGTTGGTACGCGCTCCCAGACGGTGTGTGCTAGTCGAAAAAATTAATTTAAAAACAAATTTGAAAAACACATATCTATGCAAACATTAAAATATTAATTTAGCCCACTAGTAGCGGGTCTTTTCAGCTAGCGGCGGTCATAGTGCGCGGTACCGAGTATAACCGATAGACTTCTCACTAATAAAGTGCTTCTGTTATGATTCTTAATAATAATATCTGGAAGCATCAGGGAAGTATAACAAGTGTGGTAAAATAGGGACCTAAATTTAAAATTGGTTTCATCAAAGACATAACAATTTGTATTCTCATTCCATGGAATTGTTTCCTTTTGTGTGTAAATTATAAAAGCCCAAATATATCCCGATTTAGTTTCGCATAGCATATATGATTTGATGACGAATCTGCCATTTTTAGAGGGATATATTGATTCCAACGTAATCTATCGTACTAAAGCATAAGACTCGTCTTTTGTCACATCTCTCTCAGATGAAATCGCAGAAGAATAATTTTTGTTTAGATATTCAATGATAGGCCATAACTTATATTTAATTTGGCATTTGAGTGCGATTCGGGATTGTATATTGAAATATATACAACGCTCCAATAAGACAAAACGCCTGTATGACCTAATTTTCTTCTCAGATGTTTCAATCGTCAAATTTGCAACATGTAACAAACATGTTTCTAATTGTAACATGTTGCACGGCCAGACAGAACTTAATGGCCAGCTTATTAATTGCTAAATTTGGAAGCAAGCAAAAATGGTAAACTTTCGGGTACCCTAACATACCCTAACATTATTTCAAAAACAAATGAAGCAGTCCCCTATAGAGCAAGATCAATATTCCGTGCATGAAATTAATTTCGGATATACCAATATCATAGTTTTCATGTTTTGTGCCTTTATGTTGTATATTGTTGATTTACATTATATCTTATATTTTGACTATGTAAATACATACGTAATAAACCTTTTTACATCTAAGAAAACTATGTAAGTTACATGGGAAGGTGAAATGACTATGTAAGTTAAATGACAAGGTCAAGTTTGTTAAAACACTTTAATAATGTAGTACTTAATTTAAAAGACATGATACTTACATACCTTGAGCTTGAAATATGTTTTCCATCATATGCATCTGAATGTTTTTCACCGATCAATGTGATATTTGACGGATGAGTTCTAAAGTCAATATATGTCGGCGACAATTTCGGAACCTTCATTTTGTTATTCATTGCTTTCAGTGCATTGTCGTTTTTAGATGTAGCTGGATGATCGACTTCAAAAGCTTCATTATCCTTTCCTTTCGGGGAAGACTTATGTTTTTCAAATATCTATATGTAGTAAAAAACCAAATTCATTTAACTTTATGATAAATATATATTTCAATATTACACAATTTAAAAAATGTTTTGGGGAAGGTTATTCATCGCAATGTAATGGTTGAAATTAATAAAATCATTTGTGTCTTTGAAAAAATAACACTTATGAAAAAATAATATACGTATTTATGTATAACATATGTATATATATATATACATATATATATATATATATATATATATATAATGTATTATCTTTCTTACGTGCTCCATTATAAATATTTCCATTGGACCCACGTCCGAAACTCGAGCCACAAGATAAGTGATATATAATAGTGCTTACGTCGTTTTTCACATATATAATATATATATATATATATATATATATATATATATGTTTTTCACGCCATTGAATTAGTCGCCTTTGAATAATATAGTTGGTGATACAATGGGATTGTATTTAAAGTTCATGGTCGTAGCACGCGTAGGTAGGTAGGTATATAACAGATAAAGGACTCATAGATAGTTTAGTCTTGAGATATTTATTGGGCAGCACATTTTGGTGATCTTTGACACCTAAAAAGTTTTTAGAAAACATCTTGTCCGTGTAAATACATATGGATTTGTAAAACGAATAAGTCAGATCCTACTCATCTATTTATAAAAATCGATGACTAGATTCTCTAATTGAAATAGAATCTTCTAATTGATTTTAATTTTATTGGTATATAGCTGAATAGTTTTTGCTAAAAGGTCTCCAGAAAATCCGAGTTCGATTTATACAAAATAGTGAAATGGAAATTCTAAATTTTAGATAAGCTCAAAATATGCAAGCGATAGATCTCTACAGTGTTAATGTAACTGCCTTTAATCGATTTCGATAGATAAAACGTTGCCACATCTAAAGTTGAAACGTTTTTTGAGATATATCAGTAACTATTGAAATACACTTTCTTGGAGATCTTTTTCAGAATGCTTATACTTTAATTTGAAACAATTCTCTCAATATAATTGCTCCAGGATTGTCAGGTGGATGGTGATTCGAATACTTTCTACCTTACACCGATCTTTAGCGATTATCTCTCTCACCGGCCATCTTACAATGCCGGAACTATACGTTCTTGTGATGCAAACTTTTTCCCGAAAACGAATCCACAATACTTATTTTTAAATCTATATCGGAAGATCCTTTAATTATCGAAAACAAGTCCCTGATTTTCAATTCTATAAAGAAAAATCCTTTAATTGTTAGGTGTCCAGAGAATCTGAGCTCGACTGATACGTAATGAAATGAGACATTTTTAATTGTGCTAAAAACTCAAATTTTGAATAAATATTTCGGTTGATATGAATGAGCTCCATATTGACTCAAAAATGCAAAGTATATCGTCCACCTCATTTATTTAATATAGAAATTTGCTTTGGCGCTTTCGTAGATTATCTCTACATCATCATAGGCAATTATAAATAAATACAGTTAAAGGCTAAAACTAGCATTATACATATCTTACATACATAACTATTAGCGGAACAACGAAACTTTTTTAAAATGTAATTAAATTAATTGAATTTTAACGTCAGCAGACATATTTGGGTCAATAAAGGAAAAAACGGACAGTTTACTGAATATTGCCGCGCTAGATATATAATGTTAAATTGACATTGATTAAAAAATTCAACTCTGTGAATATAATGCAATATGCCTAGGCTTTTAGTAAACAAAGCGGATAATCGCGATGTCCTACATACGACGCCGTTAATTTCAATTATCTCTCAAACCCACAAAACATTCAACAATTACAAAAAGTCAATTAAAAAAACTATATGACTCAAAATTAAACCTATGTATCGCTCCAAATTGTATCAAAACCAAATTGTACTCTAAACAAAGTTAAGTCGCACGTTTTAGGGCGGACTTATTAGAACGTGCGGTTTAGGCATTTTAGGGCTTGAGAGCTCTAGGGATAGTCCAATCGTGAAATTTTTATGACAAGCTCGGACGTAGCTAAAAGAAATTTCCGACAATCAGTTAATTGGTACGTGATTTTAATAATTCAATTATTTTGACGCTTTGCTAATAAATTAAAAGTTTTAAAATATATTATACCTGCTGTCTGTTTTCACGACCTTTGGATACTTCATTTTTTGAAATACAAGTTGTAAATAGCACGACACCCAACAAGACCATAAGAATGAGAACTATGGATATTCCAATAAACATCCAAGTTTGTTTCGCTTCAGCGAGTTCTTGTGGAGGAGCCGGTTTTATGTAAGCTGGAAACAAAAGTACAATTACTGAATAGTACGTATTAAAATTAATATACCGAAGTAGATTAATTTAGAAATTTTCTTTAAAGAGATAATTAATTAAATATTTACGTTCAGCTTTAACAATAAATGGATATCCAAGTTCTTGTTTGACCTCGTCATCGGTAACCAATCGCATATCCTCGGATGCTGTAATAGCATCAACTGGTTGTCCGGAAACAGCAACATGATAAATGACATTGATCTTCTTGTTTCCATTTGTCGGTGTCTTTTCGACCTTGTGAATGTACACTTGAATTTGTTTTGGGTCACTACTAGCAGTGCTATTAGCAACATTATCGCGTTTCGTACGAGATTTGATGCCTAAATGATTTGCCTGCTGCCTGTAATTAAGTTTAAAAATGTTGACAAAAAGTTTGTTCAGAGATGCTTGATTACAATAAATCACTCATTAATACAATTAGTTTACAAACAAAAACTTGATAATACAGAAGAGAATAATATCTC
This sequence comes from Adranes taylori, assembly GCA_009867245.2. NCBI lineage: Eukaryota > Metazoa > Arthropoda > Insecta > Coleoptera > Staphylinidae > Adranes > Adranes taylori. The sequence continues at coordinate 5,218 of WYDF02283458.1, read as the reverse complement.
CTTTCGAGAATTGTTTCCCTTTAAGTAGCTCTTAATATACAAATTAGAACTGTAAAGTCTTACCTTGCACAATCTTTCCGATTTGGGGATACAGTCCCTCAAAATGTTTTGACGTATCTCAAAGAAATCATTCATAAAACGCTTTTAAAATGATATCACTCACTAAAAATTCTTAATACTATAACTGTAATGTACACACATTTGTTATAAAACATTAAACTTCAATAAATAATGTTTTTTCATGGTTCCTTTTTTCTTCTTCAATGATTATTTATAGTCGGTATATTTTCGCCATGCTAAAAATTCTTAATTTGATTTCTAAGCTTTAGAAATCAAAGGTCTGCGCCACGAGACACATAAAAAATAAATATAAACGATTGACATTAATTTTACGAAAAAAATACTAACTTTAGAATTTTAAGGAACAATTTCACAATTAGATATTTTACTGTACAAAATGATTAATTTTAAGATGAAATAAAGATTCATAGCTTTAATGCTATAATTGTAAATTAATAAAAATATATAAATTCAACATGGAGTCCACTATTCGCGGACCATTACGAATGATGGTCACAGACGAACTCCTTTTTAATGGTTTATTTAATAAATAACTGTAATTCTCAAATAAATTGTAAACAATTTTATAGCGGCCTTTGTTTGCAAATTTACAGGTATTTTATCCAATTTGATTCGAAGTTTTATTAAATCGTAAATAAAATATGATCCTCTTCATATATGATTCGTGTAGTAATGCCAACCTCTGATAACTAAATAGAAAAATCTTATAGAAGTATCTCATCCCAGTAAAATATTTTGGATCCATATAACCGGGAATAAAACTAACCGGGAATAAATAAAAACTAATCTAACATAACCTAACCTAACACTCACATAACTAATGTAACCCTAACATAACTCTAACCTAACCCCACCTTACGTTAGTTTAAAGTTCTGATATGGTTAGGGTTAGATTAGAGCGCAATGCCCAGAAGACGCCCAAGGCAAAGGAAGGGAGAAGTTTGGTGGACAAACGAAATTTCACAAGCCAGTAAAGATAGCCACCAAGCCAGAAGGAAATATCAGCGAGCCATAATTAGTAAAGGTATAGAGCAAATGCAGGTAGAAATGTATAATGCGTGAACTGCAAAAAAGGCACCTGAAACAGCTTATAAATAAGAGAAATACTGACAAGAGTTATAAAAGCAGATAGATACGGACTCCTGGGGCCTAGGATATAGAATAGAGAGGGAAAAGCTCGGGGGTCGCTCCCCATCAATCAAAACAGAATTAGAATTTACAGTAAAGGGTTTATTTCCTGAGCATGACCCTATCCCTGAAGATATACTCGCAGATGCAGAGGTAGAACGACATACGCCTCTGTTTACAAACGATTTGCAAGTGAAAAAAGGAGGCGCAATCATGGCGAGCGGGCAAGTACCAGGCCCAGATCAGATTCCCGATGTGGTTAGAATCATAATAATTGAAAGACCACAGTTGCTTACCACAATTGCCCACAAAATGGAAAATAAGCAGGCTGGTGCTAATCCCAAAAGCACCATAGATGCACTGAACACGGTAAAAGAAATTGCACTGAAGGCGAGATCAGGTGAACGGAATGAGCGCAAAGCATGCGCCTTAGTAGTTATAGATATTAGAAACGCCTTTAACAGTACATCGCGGGCGAAGATCCATTGAGCGCTAAGAAATAAGCAAGTGTCAACGTACCTAAGTCGCACAAAACAAAGCTACTTGAGTGACTTGAAAGATATCTGTCAAACTATAATAAGCGTAACAAGTGGTGTGCCACAAGGTTCGGTGCTAGGGCCAACTTTGTGGAACATCATGTTCGACGAACAGATGGAACTGCGCCTACCCAGAGGAATCAAGGCGATTTGCTTCGCCTTTGATACGGCCTTAATAGGAGCAGCAATAGACATGAACTCTCTTGGCGGAAAACTAACCGCAGAAGCGTAGCAAGTCGAGGAATGGCGCACAGAAAACGAATTGCATATTGCCGTAAGCAAAACTAAGGCAATAATGCTAACGGGAAGAAGAAAGCTAACAAACGCAGAAGTCATAATTGGACAACAGCGGGTACAGTATGAAAAGTTATAAAATATTTCTGTGTGCGCATCGACAAAATTTTGAGCTTTGCACCGCATCTACGGAGTCATGGCCGGGTAAGTCACTAAGGCTAGCATGCAGGTGGCGCGATTAATGTCCAAAATCGGAGGTCCCAAGCTGGCAAGATGCAAGTTACTTAATAATGTTGTGGAATCGACACTTCTCTATGCTTCCCCAGTGTGGGCGGAAGAGATGTGCAAAAGAAAACACCTTATAGAACTGGTAAGCAGAACATAGAGTAGGTTAGAATTATGTTAGGGTTAGTTAGAGTTAGGTTTGGTTATAACAGAAGAAAATTGCCAGAAGAAAATTACCAACAAAAGCAAGTTGATAGTCGATATAAAATTGCATGGATCCAAAATATTTTATAGTGATGAGACATTCGTAATTTAACGCAATGTTATAATTTTTTTATTTTTCTATTTAGTTATCACAGGTTGGAATTACTACACGAATCATATATGAGTACTATCACATGATATCCACCTACTAATAAATATTCGATCAAATAACCTAAAAATCTTAAGTAGAGACCGCCATAAAATTTATTTGACAGTTACAGTTATTTTTTAAATAAACCATGAAAAAACATAATTTATTAATATTTAATGTTCTATGACAAATGTTTATACATTGCAGTTATGGTGTTAAGCATTTTTAGTAAGTGATATCGTGTTAAAAGCGTTTTATGAATGATTTCTTTTAGGCATGTCAAGACACTTTGCAGGACATGTCTCCAAAACGGAAAGACTGTGCAACATAAATTCAAGTATTGCTGTTTCCATTGTGCTTTTGTTTCTTTTATGTTCTTGTCCTCTTGTCTGTAGACACGTTTTTGTTTATCCGACATGCGTTCATTCGCAATCTAAGCATATTTTCATATTTTGCAAATTATTTATTGCAACTCTCATATTTTTAGAGGTCATGGGACCTGAATAACCTGAACAAAACAACTTTTTCCAATTTCCGAATGTTCACTCCACTACTTGTTTTATTATAATTTGCATTTTATGTCTCTCCTGTACTGGTTGTCGGATTAACAACAATATTTTGCTAATAAATTATTCATAAAGGAGATAGTGGTATGGGCACTGGAGACCTTTAAGCCATTCAAATCCCCAGGAGGTGATGAAATCTTTCCTGCACTGATACACAGATGCTTAAAAGATGTATCACTCACGCATGTGTACTCTATAAATTCAGTTTTATGCTTGGTGATATTCCAACATGCTGGAGAGAAGTAAATATAATCTTTATTCCCCAAGGAGGAGGAAGATCGGAGGTTCTTCCTCAGGCATATAGACCAATCAGGTTAACTTCGTTTATGCTGAGCGGAATGGAGAAGGTACTGGATCAGCTTCTAAGAAACGAAATTCTATATAAAACACCACTCCATTCTTACCAATTTACCTACCAAAAGTTCAAGCCAACCGATATGGTCTTACATATCCTAGATGGTTAAATAGAGAAATCGGTGGAGGCAAAATTGGCAAAAGATGCATATATTGGGCCTATGCAGCAATTGTAAGACCCATTACAGTGTATGGAGCTTTAGTATAGTGACCTAAAGTAGAACAGAAGAAGACACAGAGCATGCTACAAAAACTGCAACGATCTGCATGTCTTAGCATAACTGGGGCAATGTGAACCTCTTCCACCTCTGCATTGGAGGTACTCACAAGATTGCTTCCCTTGCACCTAATGGTCAAGAGGGAGGCTTTAAAGCAAGTCACGGCTATCGCTAGGACAACATGAATGAAAACCGGCAATCTTACATGACATTTAAAAATGCTCCAAGCGCCGGGGGCATCACATCTCACCGATTTCAGGTGGAATGACATGCCACTAAAGTTCAATTTTGAACAACCCTTTGTAGTTACCATTCAAACCAGGGATGTCTGGGAAAATGGACCTTTATATGGCAAAGGTGCATTGAAATTGTATACAGATGGTTCTAAATTGGATAGTGGTTGAGCAGAGGCTGAAGTGTATGGCCCAAAGTGTAGTACAGTGAATTCACTGGGTACGCGTACCTCGATCCTACAGGCTGAAATAGTAGCCATTGATAACTGTGCTCTAGAAATCATGCAAAAAGGCATGGAAAGGGCTGACATCAATATACACACTGAGAGTCAAACAGCGCTGAAGGCATTACAGGCTAAAACCTGTGAGTCTAAGCTACTATCGGACTGCCTGACGCACCTGAAAGAACTGACAAAATATAACCATTTACGGTTATAGTGGTACCAGCACATCCAGGGATTGAATTAGCGGACATTCAGAAGGCAATGAATTAGCGGACAAGCTAGCCAGGCAAGGGGCAAAGAGTAATCTAATAGGCACCGTCTTGTCGTCTAACTAAAGATCACAGGAAGCGGATATTGGGAATATGAAGCCAGAATTACATACTGGAACAAAGTCAAAGGTCATGGGCCTTTCATTCAAAGGCCTTTATAAACATTCAAAGGCCTTTATAGACCGGACATCTGAGGTAAACATCAAAATATTCAGTCTCAACAAAGAGTAACTCTCGATATATACGGCTGTATTAAGGGGCATTGTCCTTTAATTTACCATATACATAAAATTGGTAAAATTGGGAATCCTAAATGTCGATTATGGAATGAAGGCATAAACGGCAAAACATATTTTATGTAAATGTCAGGCATCATCGAGCTGCAAGACAGTCTGGGGGCGTGACAGTAAATGCCGCGAACATCAGGGAACAACACTCGAAAACAGTCGTAAAGTTTAAGAAAGAACTGACAATAAGGGCCATGCTACAAAAGATCTTTGAGGTCGACAGAACAATATAAATAAAAATATATAGACTGTGTATTCGCTCCCAGTAAAGCAATAACCCACAAAATTTTCAATTCTCAAAGCAAGTTATTTGGACATTTAAATCGAAAACAATTTTTTGGCTTTTTTCAATGTCAGGGGGACCCGCAAAAATAATATGCCTGCTTCGATTTTTAAGTATCAATAAAACCTTTTTAAATTTGTACTTCGAGCAAGTCCAGTTGACCAAACAAATAGTCGAGTAAGTAATGTATATTGCAAGCGATCTATACATCTATACACAGTTTAA
>WYDF02283436.1:0-16896 GCA_009867245.2 Adranes taylori | reverse complement strand
TGAACTCACAACTAAATTCCGACAGGATCTACTCAATCAATGGCAATGTCTATGGGAAGCACAGAACTGCTCCAAGGCTAGGCGTCTATACAATCTCTATCCTAGAATTCGGAAAAAACCGTCGTTTTGTAATTTAAACATTACCTCAAAATATGCGATATCTCTGATACGCCGAATTAGAATTGGACACGCTACATACCCGGAACACCTATTTAAAATTAACGTTAAGTCTGACCCGTTATGTGAAACCCACGGATCTCTGAACCACACATTATTCGCATGCAGCCTTTACACAGATTCTGTTCCAATCTTATGGAACACGACATATTTCCACCTTTTTGGAAGAAATCCTAGCTAAACCAACTTTTGACCTATATGGGATACTTTTTGACTTTATGAAAAATTGTAGATTACACTCGAGCAAAGTGGACGCTGGTTATCGTCTTTGAAGTGTTTTGTCGTCTATTGGCCTGACGTTGTGAACGTTACTCAGAAACCGACACTATTATCTTCGACACGATGTTCATCAAACCATTCCTATACCTCTGTTATCTCTATTGTTCACCCTACCGTGGTCTAAGTATTGTGTTTAACCAAAGTTAGCCACCTCTATGGACCCGGATGGTGTGAAGATGTGCTCCAGCCTCCCATTTATCCAATGTCCAAAGTCCTCATCTTTTTGAAAACTAACATAGGATCAACATAAAACATATATTCAGCTGAATATATCACCATAGGTGTAAAAGTAAACTGAGACTGGAGTCCGCATTGCGTCGGGGATTCGTGTAATTAAACATATTGTGTCAAGTATCGTAAAATCTTGACTATAACTTTTAAGGAGAAAACGGGTTTCGTTAAATAGTAATTAATCATATTCGAGCTAATTTTCGTAAAATCCTGACTATAGTTTTAATGTGATAACGCGTTCTGTTAATTGTATTTATCTTTACACAATGTTTTTTATATGGGGAATAGCTAAGCAGTTAACGGTTGAGCTGGCGCCGGGCTGTAAATTCACTTTATAACCGATAATAATGGTTAAAAGGCCTAGTGTCAAGACCAATAAATATTTTTAAAGAAGAAGAAGAATTAATAACTACTATGTAAAAACAGTTCAATACTGCTATTTATTAATACTGCTCGAATTCGTGAATGTACTAATTAAAGTGCTGCCAACAAAAAGTACAAAAGATGGCTCTCAAAAGTGAGGGTTGATGAAATGATTTAAATTTAAATCATTTGGTATTATTTAGACCATTCAAAATCTTGATTTCTATGCGTATAAAATAGTTATATCAAATAATTTCACAAAATATCATACTTAGTGGGTTCCCAAAAATGCTATTTGTGGACGGAGGATTAACTGTAGTGGTATGTAAACTGTACCTAAAGCTTTGTTAGGACCAGACTTCAACCAATCTCCTGAATAACTCTGCAAACCATGTGCTATTATAATTGGTTTTTTATGTAGTTTAGTATTCACCGTATTTTTGCCCTGCGGTATACGATAAACTGTTAAAATGTAGCCATCCTGGGTGATCACTTTATGTTCTTCCGCGATATACCCATAGTGATTTATAGTCTCAAACTTAAATAATAAAAAATTGAATAATAATCTTTGGATTTAGACATACAATAAAAATCATGTGTTAATATATCCAACAACGAATTTTCGTAAACTTTGATCGTCAGCTCATGCTGCAATATTTAAGTGTGAAACACTTACTGGTGTAAGCAATCTAAGAAAATTAACTTCCTCCGATAAAACCAATGGTAATAAAATAACTTCCATCAGCCAATAATAAACAGTTGAAATACTTATCAAATAAAAAATTAAAATAATTGATATATACCATATTAATTTATTCATTTTGAATTTTATTTATTTACGTAAAAAATATTACGTATAATGAACAATTAACTTATTTGCTCGCAGTAAATCAATTATCTAATTATACCAGTTATACCATATAATTCCATTAAGAATTTGAAAGCATCAGGACGATTTGGAAATAAATGCACTAGCTAGAGAAACCGGTATTACAACGATTACCGAGTACAGGACCGTAACATAGGACTTTTGGTCAATTATTAATTTAAAATGACTTACAATTTTATAACTTAAATTAATTTTGTGAATGGATTAATGGGCCGCTATTAGGAATGATAAAATAATAATTCCCTACTACATAAATTTTAACGTTATGTTTCCAACTTTTATAAAACCGTGTTATTTTAAATAGTGAAATTTCTTTCAAGATCAGAATCACTCTTAAAGGAGAAAAACACAATTTTATACACGATATGTTAGATCTTCGAAGTGCCTATCCTCTGTGGATGTTGGATATCACATTGGTCCAAATTACTTTATTCACTGCCGCTCTGAATAGAGCTGTCGATGTCATTCCAGTCCATGTTCGTAGATTTCGCAGCGACGATATTCGTCTTCCCCTGTAGGATGAGTTGAAGAAGGTGGTATTTTTCATTTCGCATGATATGTCCGAAGTATTCCAATTTTCTGCGTTTGACGTTTTGTAGGTATTCTAGTTGTCCATCGATGCGTTGCAATACCGTATCGTTTGACACGTGGTATATCCCTGGGATTCTGAGCATGCGGCGATAACACCACATCTGAAATGCATCTATGCGCTTACATGAGGCATCGGTAAGGGTTCGCGCTTCTGCATGTTAGGTAGCATATGTTAATTAAAAATAATACTTTCGGCAGTTATAAAAATATGTGAATATTTCTGCCGTTGATTATAGGCATTAGCTGCCCATATACACACGTTTTTTCCTTCGAGAAAATGTGGCGCCTTTGAAAATAGCTGTTTGTAACGTAGCAGTCTTTCCTATGTCGCTCCATTAGATATGATTTCTTCTTCAAGTTGTCGTTTTGGATTTTTATCCTTCAACCATTATTATTCCAATATGATATGATCTGGTGTTTTTGTTGATTTAATTTGGTTTTGACAAGCATTATTATTCAATATATTTAAGTGGCATCATCTCTTGAAAAGCGATTGAAAAGATTTTCTTCCACATACGTCTTTTTCAATAAATCAATTAGTTATTATATACGTACAATATTATTTATGTTTGTTCATTAGAAATGTTGATTAACTTTCAATTTACTTTGACATTTTATCTTTCCAGATAAAAAAATGATTAAAATATAAGACATGACAAGCCAAATAACACTTTTTGCCAGTACACCACATATAAATTTTCCTTTGACAGCTAGCGTACCGTTCAGACATGTGATGAATCGTCTGACTAATTTTCAGTTACACTTTTAACCACGGGCCCTTCTTTCCTCTCGATCGATCTCTTCTTACTCGAAGGAAAGAACGTGGGTATATGGCCACCTCAAGTAAACCATAATCATACATTTACTATGAATATGTAACTATGATTATTATCATCTCCGTGCCTGTGTCCAGCTCAACTATGTAGTACCGATGTTACGATTCACGGTATCTAACAGAACAACTAGCTTTTTTTATATGTATTGTAATATTTGTTTATTATTGTTTCAAAAATAAAATCAATCTCAGACATCAAACCCTTGCAGTTTTATAGGTTTGCTATGTTTCAAAAGTTATATAATTCCATTTTTAATAACAAAAAATTTATGGAAGAAATGAAATAAAAAACTTAACTCGACTAGTCGTTGACTATTGACTAAGATTTCCTGTTTCATTAACCATATTTTATACAAAATATGGTTTCATTATCCATTTTTTGTACTTGTAGGTTAAGTTTTCATCTTCTTCATTAGAGTTACATGTTGGTTCTTTTTTGTGGGAAATTGGATGTTTATTAAGAAACATCCAGCCTCCCGCAAAAAACCAACATATTTTAAATGTCATATTAAATAAACACTGTATAAGCTGCTCCACAATGAAGAGCTTGTAGTCAAGCTCCTCATTGAGGAGTTTGATTTATTACAGGTTTGTGTGAGTAAGGAGTTCAGGTAGGATGTTCAATCCCACGTAAAAAGAACGAGTGATAAAATCCATAAAACAAATAAATGTTCCTAAAACTAGGAACATTAATATTTTCACATTTGCATATAATTGTTTAATATTTTGTTTGATTCAAAAACGTAAATTTGTTTGTTCAAATTATGCACATGTTTTTAGGTTAAAATGTAGTTTCTTTAAGACATATTTTATAGATACGTTAATATTAACAGATTACATCGCAAAATGAATCCTCTTGAGATTCAAAACTTATCAATCGATAGTAATTCAGACAATGAATCAGAAAATGTAAACAAAACATCGGAACAATTTTATTCCAATGCTGAACAATATTGGTCAGAAGTACCTGCTACCGTAGATGGAATGCTTGGAGGTTTTGGATTCATATCACACTTAGACATTCAAGGTTCCAAACAATTCCTAAAAATATTGAGTAGGTTAAAAAAACCACCTGATCTAAATTGCTCATTAGACTGTGGAGCTGGTATTGGCAGGGTAACAAAATTTCTTTTAACAGAGCATTTTAAAAAAGTTGATTTAGTTGAACAGAATTCAAATTTTTTGGAAAAAGCGAAATCATATTTGGAAACTAAAAAGCATCTAGTGGGTGAATATTATTGTTGCGGTTTACAGCACTTTGTACCTGAAATAAATAAGTACGATGTGATTTGGTGTCAGTGGGTTCTGGGACATCTTACTGAAGATGATCTAGTAAAATTTCTTCAATCCTGCAAGTAAGTAATTAGTACATACGAATCATTTTGATATCTTGTCAGTGTGATATAATTTCAAAAAACAGATAATTGGTGACAATATGGTAATACGCATGTGGATCAAAATATAGTCAATCAAACATTAAGTGTTAAAATAATATTTTACGCTTATAGTACTACTATGAATTTAAGTTACTTAAGGTATGAAATCTCTTTTCTTGGTAGTCTTCTATTACTGCGTTTTGTCGTTATAGACATATCTTTTCATTATAGATCTATATTGCGTTTTCGGAATTAAGCTTTTTATGAATCAATTTTAATGGTTGATTTTCTTCGGATATGAATAGTTTTATGTATAATTTCATTTAATTATTCACTGAACTTCAGTGTTTGATGAATTCACGGTACTAAATTTTATAAATTTCATTTATTGTTCAATGTAATATCTGTTGGGTTAAATTTTATTATTGATTGTCATATGTACAATTGTATTTTCAATTAGTGATTATTTTCGGTCCATTTTCATCAGTGGTATCCACATAGAACTGTATTTGTGAATCACTTTTTTATTCACAAATACAAGATTCATACAGTTCATACAGATAAAATCTCATACAGTTCTCATTACATGTTGGTATCTCATTTAGAAGTGTTTTATATTTCGTAGAACATGTTGATAATCTAGAAAGTGTATGAAATTTGATTTGCTAGAAGTTTCATGCACTATTCTTGCATTTTACCTTTCTATAGTTCTATAACCAGTAGAAATGTAATTATTATTACAAGTTTTTCTTTTGTCATTGAAAATCCATTTTTCTCAGGGTATTAGTATTGAAGGGTATCTTTGTCTTCAATTTCATCTAATTGGGTCCCATACTTCTTATGTTAATGTGAAGAGTTTTGTTATTTTCCAATTTTTCAGTGTCTGTTTATTAATAGATAAAATGAAAATTAAGTTCTTCCTTGTTTGCGATATTTTATCTACAAGGCAATATAAATTATCTATTTAAAATATGCTGCAATATTTAAAAAATATTAATTGACAAATTTAATTTGTATATATGAGACGATTAAAACTTTTTCAGAGGGGGATTACGAGAAAATGGTATTATAGTCATAAAGGAAAATTTATCAAAGGAAGATGTGGATCTTGATAAAATGGACTCCTCATACACGCGTTCATATAAAGTGTACATGGAGGTTTTTGAAAGAGCCGAACTTAGACTCATGAAACAAATGCCGCAAACAAATTTTCCAAAACAGCTGTATGCTGTAAATATGTTCGCATTAAGACCGCAGAAAATTAATTTGATTGATGTCGAAAGTCAAAAAACAAATGGTGAAGAACAAAATGCAACCAATGATCAGAATACTCAATCTGCAAAGCTTTAAACTTAATTAAAAAAATTGATTTATTTATACATATATTCTATAAATAAAGTATGCACACGTTAGTAAAAAAAATTTACTCCTACAAGCCTTCTTTATTGAAGCCGACGACTGTATTCTCTATTCTATGGGTTTGATGTGTACTGGTGTCTTCATCCATGTGGATCAAATTTTTTTTATACTTAATAAGCAGCATTTAATTATATTTTTTGTAGCGCAATACTGTCAAATTTTAATCGCAACATCTGTCGCCAGAACATCTCATTAGTGTTTGTATTGATATCTATTTTGGATGTCAATTTTTCGTATAAATGTAATGTTAGGGATCATGCATAACATTTAATCTTATTCTTAATTTAGTTCCATCGTGAACAACACCTTGGATGGCACTACTATTTGCCTTCCGTGTAAGTTTGAACTTTGATTTGGAGTCTCTTGAACAAGATTCGAAGCTTTGGGACTTGAACACGTGTTGACTATTTTTGAAGTGGTGAATATGTGTTTGTAGATGATCTTATTTTCTAAGAATCTCTATACATCCTAAACAGAAAATCTGTTTATGAGGTTCATTCTATATGAACTATCTATTTGCCTTGTAATAATAGCTGGTAATCTGATGATAGAAAACTACCTATTTTTGAAATAATGAACCTTCAAGAATCATCAGATTGCATTATAATTGGCACATATTAAAATACATATGAAGTTCAGTTAATTTTCAATAACCAGAAATTGGAGTTTACCTCAACGGATATTAAAGTTTTTCTACTAAATACCCGAAAAATTATCCCATTGAAATAAATTCATTTCCATTAATCGGAAGTGGTACTTACTTTTGATTTTCAACTGAGCATTATTAGCGATCAAATCTAAATTTACAAAACGATACGACGCATGCAGTATGTGGAAAAATGACTGAGCTATTCTCAATATTTTTCAAAATATTGAAAAGAGCTAATTATACAAAATCTTATATTATAAAATATTTAATGAGCTATCTTTAGACTATCTATTTTACTTGTCCCATTTTTTCTTTTCGAAGAAAGGAATAGAAGATATAATAAGGCAGCCGGTTCTGTTAAAAACTTTTCTAAATAAAATATCAGTAGACTTTCATTATGAATCATCTGGAACATTTGTCACAAAGGTGATAAAACAGTTGACGAAATAAATCCAACGTCTGGGAAGCAATTCACTTAAATAGGGTAGAAAATAAATCTAAAAGATAGACGCATAATTTCTCGGCAACAAATATTTTATTTGCTAATTTTCTGGTTTATATGAACGACTCCAAATATGGTTGGAGTAGTTACACAATTATATAGGCTACAGACGAATGATCATTAGCAGTGGAAATAACATTCTGTTCTGAGCAGCTCAATTCCAATAAGAAATAAATCTTTGTTAATAATGAAATGGTGAGCCTAACAAACTTGCAACATGCCATTCTAGAAAATAAATTTATTGCTGCAATTTCTGTCAAACTGGCTTCGCAATAAGAAAATACATTGTAAGAAAAAATTTACGATCACTTCCGTATTCTTAAATACCCAAACACGAAATAATGTGGGAAATTCTATTAACTGTGAACTACATTTAATTGTGAATACACTAAAGACAGCCACACACGCTCAATTATTGCGCAATAAAACTGTGACTTAAAAACTGATGGAATAACTGAAGAACGAAATACCCTGAACTATTAGCGCAGTTTTTGACCTGCACAAAGTTGTCTGCATTTACTCAGTTAAATGCGCATTGTACCTGAGCTAATTTCAACTGTACCTCAGGAACAGCATTGTACCTGAGGATGAAAACTGCAATTTAAAGCGGCGAACAATGGAATCGTCTGACAAAAACAGTGCTTCTCTAAAAAGAATAGAACCAAAAGCGACTAGAGAAACCGTTGTGAGGAAATTTCATTCCTTGCGCTCAAACTTTCGAAAAGAGCTTGATTCAGTTGAAGATTCAAAACGATCAGGAAAATCTAGATGAAATATACACACCATCATTGTCGTATTTCGATGAATTCTTATTTCTCACTGATCCGGAAAAAAGTAGATCAACTTTAAACATAGAGGTTTTGGAAGGCAACAAAGAAAAGGTAAGTAGGCTTATATTTTCTTATTGTATTATTATAATAAGAAAGTGAAATTGACAAAATTTATCCTGCCACACCACCTTACCCTCATTGTTGAAATATGCTGTAAAGGTACTACGCATCTCATTCGCACATATAGATGAAGAAAATGAATTAACTTTTAACGGGGCTTTTAAAGGGTATTTTCTCTCCAACTTCCTTGTACAATTTCACCGGTTGATATATTTTCATAATCGACTGAGCCTTGTACAATGTAATTGTTTTCCTTAAGAAGTTGTGTAAATACGCGCAGGCCAGTACAATGGTTTCTACTTTTTTTGGTGACAAATTTATTTTATTTTGAAGTATTCTGAAACGGGTTGTCATAATTTCGAAAACATTTTCAACTATTCGTCTAGCCCTAGATAGGCGATAATTAAATATCCGTCGCTCTTTGTTGAGCACAGTGAGAAAGTGGCTTCATAACATGTTTCTGTAATTCAAAAACCTCCTCTAACGAAAACATAATCCGCCCATTTTGTACTCTTGGGCAATGTGTCAGAGATCGGGATATTAAGTTTACTTTCTTGCATAAATATGTAGAATACTTGGTTCCGAATAACACCTCCATCAGAAACTCTCCCATTTGTCTCGACATCGGCAAGTAAAAACTCGGCATTCACTATTGCCATTAATACGATACTGTGCGTTCCTTTATAATTAAAATAACGTGAACATGTTAATGCTGGTTTCTGTATATGAATATGTTTTCCGCCAATAGCTCCAGGCAGCGCGGGAAATTCCATTTCTCTTCAAATCCTTTTGCTACATATTTCCAGTCATCCTCCGTTTTCGGTAACTAAAAAAATATTAATTTTTTCATGATTTAAAATTCTATTTTTTAGGAAAGGGAGAAAAGCAACGAGGTTAATTTGTCTTCAACTGCAAAATCAGATGAAAATTTTGCTGTGTCATCAGTTTCACAGCCAAAAAGAAAGGGAAGTGCTAATAGTGTTGCCGAAAACATGTTCGCTTATGCCACAAAATATCCTGAAAAAGAGGAAGGCGAATTTTTAATCATGGCAAAAAGTTTTAAAAATGGAGTCAATTCAACGCCTTTATGCTGAAAGTCATAAACGAAGTGTTACTGGAAGGTCAATGGGGAACTTTAGGCAGATATTCTTCAGTAACTAATTCTGTACAAGTACTTTTTCGCAAGGAGCAGCATAAAGTCTGGAATTTGGATGAATTTACATGGACTTGCACCAGCAGCAACATTCATCTGAAGTACAAACTTCTGATATTACTGCGCAATCATTTATTTCGAGTTTTCGATGTGATGAATAAATGTATAAGTGTAACAGAATTATATTCGAAATTAGTGTACTTTGAATTCAAAATTGGAAAATAAAAGTTAGAACTTACTTTTATATAATCCGTCAAAACTGATATTTTAGCTTCGCAAGTTTCAATTATAATTGATCCCCTTGTCTGTGGTGAAATTCTCATTGAAAATTTTAAATCTTCGTAGCTCCTCCCGGTTGCTAGAAATCTTGAGTGGCTATCAGTCTTCTCTTTGGTGAAATTGGATCTCTCATACAACTACGCTTTTTCGTGATCAAGGGGGAAATTTTATTCAAAAACAGATTGAATGTATCTTCATCTACTCGTAAATAATTCCTATAATCTTCCTTTGCACTTGCATTTAACTCACGTAAAAGTTTAATGTCTGAATTGATTTTAAAAACCATTTTTTAGTCCATAATTTCATTCTATTCCTTCATTTTGTTTTCAAAAATGCAGAACCCATCATCATATAAATAAGTCCGTTTCTTTTATAAGTCACTAATTACTAGCACTTTTTAATTAAACTTAAAAAATATATATTATTTGTACCTTAAACTTTAAAGCCTTTACGAAAAATAAGCAAATTGTATATTTAACTGCACTGTGTGTGGATAAGAAAATCATTTAAGCACAGTTCGTCGTTTTTTTAACGCAATATAACTGACCATGTGTGACAGGCTTTAAAACTCTTCACTTAATCAATGTTAAATACTGTAAAATATGGGGAACTAATTAACAGATTATAAAAATAAACGTAATTATCAAACAAGAAAGCCATTTACTCTACTAACTCGTGAAAGTTTAATACTCGATTCATTTGAAAATCTTAAATACATTAATTCTACAAAAAATCGAAGAAATTTTACTTAGAACAGTTTTATGCACATTGACAGGATTCTGATTAATGCTACAGCAACAAAAACTTCTATTTTAAAGTAAATTTATTTACAAACATTTAAGCTTTAATCGCATACAATCTTTGTGGCCATAAAGCGTTTTTACGAATCTGTTTTCTAGTTTTATGTTTTAGTTCATTAGGTGTAAGTGCTCTACGCATAGCTCTTGTTTTCTTTTGCCGCAAATCCTTTGGCTTGAATTTCTTGTTCTTATAGAACTGCCTTACTGCTTCTTTAGCCCTTTGCCCCATAACAATCATTACACGAGCAATTGCTTTACGAACTACTCTTCTAAAAGTTCAGAAGTCTAAATAATATAACCTGTAAACACTATCACTAAAAATAACTTACATTTTAGATAACTTCGATGGAGCAGCTCCTGTAACTTTGGCTACGCGAAGATTTAAATATTCTGTTTTTAAATCTTCGAGCTGTTTCACCAGCTCCTTTTTGTCTTTCGTCCTCAACTCCGAACATCTTACTTTTACCTGAAAATATGTAAAAAAACTAAATGTTAAATCGCAACTATTTAGATGAGCTGATTTTGAAAAGAAGGTGTTTCAGACCACAAAATTAATGATGTTTAGGATTTTTTAAAATGAATATTTTACCATTTTCGGTTTTTGTATTTTCCAATTTCTGTCAAAAACAAATGTCAAACTAGAAGAGACAAGCAGGCAAGAACTTCATTCATTTCAAAATTTGATATTAATTGTAATCAAATTGATCAACTAAGTCTATTCGAGTGAAAGAAGTTAAAGCCGCGTTTGCGTGAGATTTTTCGTGGGCAATAATTTGCATTGAAAAAGGTTAGAGAAATTTTTTATCGCGAGTGATTATATAATAGTTATATAAACTCCATATTTAACAGTTACCTATTTAAGTTAATGTATAAAATTGTTGTAGACAGGTGACCAAAAATTGTGGTGGGTCACCTGTCTACAACAATTTTATACTTTAGATTTTACGGGGCCAATACAACGATATTCAAAAAAGTAATATATAAGTTACTTATTTAACTAGTCATATGGGATTGGAAAGAAACTCACATATTGTGTTATACAAATTATACAATAAATAGTTATTTTAAATTACTAGACATAAGTTCAACTAACAATAAGTACAAGTAAACAGATATCAAGATTAAAAATATGACCAAAATGTTGGTTCGAAACAATTTTGCACGTTTGGAGTTAAATCTCATGATCTTAAAATTTAAGAACGTAAAGCATTTGTGTTTAGAAATTATAAAATACAATACGCTTATTATATTTATATGTTTATATTTTATGATTTTGCCCTCTGATTCTGATATTAAAAAGCGTAAACGAAATCAAATAGTTGCACCCATTTTGAATCGAGCTGGATTCAATTCGACTGGTTTTGAGATCTTGTTTCTACTCTTACATCCACTTTTATGGCATTTATCATTTGGAAAAGAATTCCATATTCTTGTTTCATTTCTAGGCGAATTTTAACAATATGGCATTAGTTGGTTATTTGTACCCTCTTGAGTACAGAAGAAATTATATACTCGATTGTCTTGAAAGGTTATTAAGGAATGAAATAAATTCATTTTCATTGTCAAATGATTATTCCTTGTAACTTTTAGGTTTAATATTATATTTTTTTGTGTTCTTTATTTTATCATTTTTGGATTAAACAAGAACTAAATGAAATAACTCAATTATTATTTATTTTCAGTTACAAATACTTGTCAAATATTCTAACCTGTAAACCCAACCATACCGACAAAACTCATAATGAGAAAAAAGTGAAAATTAAGAATTTGAATTAAAATGTCATCAATTCGATCCGAACTAAACTGAACAAATGTCCAATTTAAATTAATTTTTTTTCTTAAAGGTTCTACAATCATTGTTATAAAATATTACATATCATTCGAAATTTACAATGCTTGTTTTTATAAGTAATCTGTATTTACAATAGTCAAAATGAGATTTGAAACTGAGTTTAATCACGACGTTAAAACACATAGTCGGTGACAAGCCTACACGGCAGAAATAGGGCGACTATGAATAGGTATATTACAACATCCCATAATTAGAGAAGAAGCATACCCTCGAAAATCTTAAAAATGGCAAAAAATACGTTCAGCTCAGCTTTTAGAAAAATTGATATTGATCAGTACTGTGAGGATAATTATAAAGAAGATGATGTTGACACTTGTGGACCTACAGGGCCTGACGAAAATGAAGTCTTATCATTGTTAAATAAATATCCTTTTACGACAGTATGCAAGGAATTTATTCTATTCATAACTTAAAAACTGATTCTTCCTTAATAAGATTTACAGGTAAACATATAGATGCGTTAAAATACGTTTTAAGTAATGCTCCATTGGGGTCCAAGAATCAACAAGTTAAAGTATGATTAATTTAAAGTATTAAGCAAAAAGATTTGTATAAATGTTTATTTCTAGGAAAATGCTTTGACTGTTACACTTAAAGTGCTTCTGTCGATAAAAATATCACAGATAGAAGAAGCTGTACAAGCTTTAGATCCTGAACAGATTGATGTTCTGATGAAATATGTTTACAAAGGATTTGAACAGCCCACTGAGGGTAGCAGTGGCAATTTACTCGTTTGGCATGAGAAAGCATATAATATTGGTGGTGTTGGATGTATTGTTAGAGTTTTAAGCGACAGTAAAAGAGTTTAACTATATAAAGTTTGTTTTTATAAGAAATAATTTTAAACATTTTTACTTGTAAGTACAAAACAAACTTCTTTTATTTTATAAAATGTAATTTAAAGAATATATTGAATACATGTGATATGTAGACTTGAAAATTTAAATTAATTTTGTAGTAATTTTCAAATAAACTAATCTAGTTTGGAGCCCTTAAAAATTATGGGATTGTACGACAGCATATTACATTAAAATACTCTATATATTGCATGGGCTCCAGTTTTATTGATATTATCTTTAAAGGCCCCTCTACACTATAACCCATGATAGGCACTGCACACCATCACCATTGTGTAGAGGGAGGTTGGCTTGTAGCGGTCGAGGATGGAAATTGTAATGGCGTATGATGACTTTCGAAGCGATTTTTTCTAGACATCAAAGAAAGCCATCATGCGCAGCGGCGTGCCCACACAGTGGGCCATTATTGGCCGGCCAATTCAACCAACATGGTGGCCCATTTAGGGTCTACTATAGTGGCTCAGTATGCGGAGTCAACCTAGATGGTTGCGATGGCCATCGTGTTGATCATGATGACTAGCCCAGTATGTAGAAGAGCCTTAACATTCAGCAAAGTTTAGCATTAAACAACCATTCCAAAGGGGTGGGCGCAAGACCCCCCTCCCCACCTTTTGGAGCCATCCATGATATATTGATCAGTTTCGTATACAAAACGAATAAAACAGTGTAGGAGCAAGCATATCGAAGTAGAGTGCTTGAAAGAAAAGATATATGGTTGAAAGGGATGGAGAAAAAATGGAATGCTTCAAGAGATATATGTACTTGGGTTTTTTCAAGAAATATAAGTACTTGGGATTTGCGTCAAAATATAATGCAACTATGCAAGGATGCAAACGTAATATCTCTCCTCTGTATAAAGATATACGTTTTATGGGATGTCCATGGGATCCTTAGCATCTTACCTGCGTTTAGCATCTAGGATCCCGATGTAATAATGAATAAAAAAGTAGGTTATTCCGAAGTCTTGTTCTAGATCAGCCATACTCAACCTTTTTTCGCTACGACCCACACATACATATGTTTGATATGTTACACATGCCCCAACATTTTTGATTAGCAAAAAAGGAAATGAAGTTAAACACCTAATTTCCTTTTTTCATGTGCGGGGGGGGGGACTTTTTGGCCCGCCTTTTTTAAAAGTTCACTTTCCTAATAGTGTTTCGGGCGTCACATAAGACTTTAGCGGGGCGCAGGTTGAGTATAGCTGTTCTAGATGCTTCCGGATACTGTGATATCTGCAGATTTTAACCAAGACTTCCTTGTCATCTCAAATTTTCGCTTTATTTCTGAATACGATTCTTCTTTGCTCTTTCTTTCTAAGCAGAGAAAAAATCCTATTGTTTATCCTGGAAAGTTGTAGCGGTATGCAGTTATCTATTGAGATATATCCAAAATCATAATTCTCTATTCAATTCATTCAGTCACTTGGCTCTATTCAGTCGTTGACCCGATTGCGAACTTGCAACTTCCATTCGCTGAAGAAGCTCAGACATTTGTTGCTCGTTTTAAGTAATAATAATCGTGTCACCCACATATCGAAAGTTAATATTGTTTTCCTTCCAATGGAAAATTTAGTTTTGTAAATTGTATCTAATAATCGATTCTCCATAGATCAACGACAATACGTGAGAGAATGCAGCTATATATAGCACCTTTTTCTACGCTGAAATCTGCTGAATATTTTCTATCTATGTTGACTTTTACAAAGACTATCATTTAGATCAAGTGTTTCGGGGTCCCTAAATTCCCAGCATGTTCCCGTTTTGAGTCATTCAGTGGTGCAATTTGTAGGTTTTGGTAAAAAATTCACTTACTTAGAAAACGTCTTTGCTGTGCCGGATGTAAAATATACTTTATAATAAAATAAGCACGGTACAATAGCTTGGTGATCGACACTGGAGATGCTATTAAACATTGCAGAAATTTAATCAAAACAGTAGATAAAACGATGTTTATTTTTTTATAAACTTATAAAGATCTAATAAAAAAATAATATTAACTTCAATATTTAGTATCTAAAAGTTGTGAAAACAATATACATATTTTGTAAATTACTTATTTTAGTACAATATACTTCTTTAGCAAAATAAATGTAAGCTGAAAACAATATACTAATGTTACTTTTCCTCCAAAAAAATTAGATAGATAATTTGTAATAAGTTCTCGTAGCTCTTTATTCATTTAATCGAATAGTTTCAGACTGGTGCACCGATAGGTGAATCGAATAGGCGCATTACGCTATTCGTTTAGATATAATTGAGAGCGGAATGTTTTGTGTTAAAAAGAGTGCTACGAGTATGAGATATCTAGTTTTCAATAGATAAGACCTCAAGAGGATCCATAATAAGGCATATATAAGAATGGAAGGTTATAAAATTACGATTTCGGGACTGGATCCACATAGATCAAAACGTTCTTAATAAATCACACAATCAGTACCCCATAAAAGTCTTCGGCCTCTAAAGAGAAGACACAGAATATATAAGGTCTTCATGGATTGAATTTTATTTATGGATTGAGAATTACAGGGTTAACGCCTACAGTTATTATTCTTTTGTACATAGAATAACATACACGAATCATTGATACGTAAAATCAATTATTACGTATTAGAAAGAAAATATGGTTAAAAATGATAAAAGCATTGAAAGGATAAAAATGAATCTATGTATAATAGAAATGCATGGAAGCATTAAATGCTTTAAGAATGATTGTTATTGTTACAGTTTTGATTTAGTTGAAGCGGTAACCAACACATCTCTCATATCATTCAAACTGTCTGCCATCGCATCGGCAAATTGCCTCGCCGACGTTTCGGGCGCTCCTTGTTTGAATGATGAACAACCCATTAGAATATCATTCGCACGCGGATTATAACAGCAAGCGTAACCATTCGGTACAAGGGCGCCGTAACACATGAAGCCTGCACATTGCAATGCCACCTATTAGTAAATACAACATTCAATAGGTTGCATAAAATAAGTTGCTGGTTTTAAAAATACCTGACTACTTGATATTCGCATGTGAGTACTTTTGGTATATCCAGGATCTTGATATAGTTCTGGAACAGAAATTTTCTCTTCCAGTGCTGCTAATTTTAGACCAAGTAAATGACGATCTACACCAAATCCGTTCATTGCCTACAAAAGTTCAAACTGTTATAGAAAGAGCTCTATTTGTTCTTAATTTCTTAAGTTAAAGTTCTTTCACTGATTAAATTCTCAACTGTGTTTCATAAACCATGTATAAAGATTGATAGAAATTATATGGATATAATTTAAAATTTGTACTAAAAGAATTGATCAAGAATCGATATTCGTACGAGGTATGTTGTAGATCTCCAATCGACAGTCGTAGATCTTACGTGACGTTTTGATATAGAATTTTGCAAATTACCTTTTGCTTTCTTATCTCCTTTTCTTTGGATCATTATTTTCTCTACATTGTCTTTTCGCAATATGTAACTGCTGAATCTTAGATTACGTCTTTGAGTCCTTATCCAGCTGTAATTGCAAATTATAATTATTTCAAACAACTCCATTCTTCTGCGTCATATTGCGTTCAGACTCATAGATTGTAATACGAAAAACTAGTGCCTTGAAAAGTCTTGTTATAGTTACTTTAATCTCCAGATTTTAATCAGGAATTCCTCTACCTGCCATCGGAATCCTCTGCGTTATTTCTGGGTCTGATTTTGCTTTTTTTGTTAGTTTTGTGCAGAGAGTGTCGGATGCATATATATATATATATATAT
>WYDF02283425.1:0-16897 GCA_009867245.2 Adranes taylori | reverse complement strand
ATATATATATATATATATATATCAAATTATTATTTTTTTTTCGAGTCATATTTTTCATTCGTAGCACAATCGTAATTCTCCCGACATTTTTGAGGTTCATGTGAACTATTTTGGCAGTCGGCTTTTGATTCAATGTATTTTCTAATGGACATTTGAGTTGAAACCCCCATGTAGTTCAAGGTCAAAGTGATCAATATGGGCACATGTAGAAGGCTTGGAACATTAGCGTTGCCAGTGTTGTGGAAATGGTCCAGCTCTCTCGATTTCTCTCTGTTTCCCACTATTGTTTCCCCACGCCAAAAGTTATAAAAAGAGAACGAATAGACTGAGAATAAAACCCACATGTTTTCGCAAGAAAGCCATCATTTTTACGCTTAAGGTCCTGCTTCGAATGAGTTTATTAGCTTTTTTATTTCTAATTGAAACTTTTAATGTTTATTCTTTTTTTTGTGAACTTCAACGTAAATTTTTGTTGTTTTTTCCAACGGTCCTAATTGAATTTTCGTATTAGCTTCGAAAACATTTACTATTTTAGTCACGTAGATTCCCATCACAAACACACAATACACTAGGAGTGTATAGCTCTTTGTGAATACATTTATAACTCTCACTTTCACTTACTTCAATGCGACTAAGAGGAGGCGGCCGTCAACCATCAAGCTAGCCAAAAGATTGGTCTTCAATACCCGGATTGTCGATCCCTCCAACAGGTCAAGATCCTCCACCACCAACTCCGGCAAAAGGATGACTGTATCTCATCACCGCCACCTCTTCAGGTATTACTTCGGTGACAGCGACTAAGATTCATTCAACGACATCTATCTACTTCCATCACGACTTCATTAAACGACATCCATTAAATTACTCATCATAGACGTATCATACTTTGTTATATTTCACATGTTGAATCTCAGCCAATGGTTAGATGGTATCCTCAAAAACCGACGTTTCGATACTTCATTCTGGCCACCATCCGAGCCGTAAGAGATGTTTCGTTCATAACCACCATCAGGGCTGGAGAACAATTATAACAAATCAATTTATAGCTTCCTTTTCTGATGGAATATGGAATGGCATGTGAATATGGGATGGAATATGGAATGGAACAAACTTTTGAAATAACTAGCTTCAACAAAGAAATGTCGGTCAATTAAAATCCCGAATAGACCTATACGTATGATAAATATTGTTATTGCGTATTACCTGTGCTTACCAATATATAAGTACAGTATAATTAAAGCGGTAAATTCGATCTGCCCCTGAATCTCATTCAAGAACATTGTGTTAAACAAATAAATAAGAAAAGCACTGGTTATGTATAGAAAATAATACCAGAACCACGATTCTGTTTTAATATAACTAAATTCTGTAACATCTATATTAATAGACAATGATAGTCCGACATATCGAATAAACATAAATAAATAAATAAAATTATGTTATTATTTATATTTTATTATTCGTTACAGGATTTTGGTTGGCGCACCAGAGGCTCAAAACGTATGGCAGCCTACGGTGACAAGAGGTGGTGCCGTCTATAGATGTAGCATAGATGGTGATAATCTCTGTGATCAAGTTCCTTTCGATACAAAAGGTAAATTGTATATATTACTAATGCCCGATTTTATAAAACATATAGTTGACCGATAGTTAGTCCTCCGAGTTGAACCTCCAACCTGCAGTTAATGGTTTTGATGTTCCTGACATACTTGTTGGGTGATTTTCAAAATAGTTATGGTACATAAATTTTATATAAAAATTTTATATTGTAATGGTAAGAATTGATTAATGTTTCATATTCTTTAGATTCTGCTGTAGAGATTGTAAATAATTTAATTCCGGAATGGAATAATGTTTAAATGTTTATCAATGAATATAAAGAATCTCTGAAAAGAATCACGTCTAAGATGAGTAGTGTTTCGATGTGAGTTTAATATTTTTTTATTTATTTTGACTAAAGAAGCTGAATAAATTCAGTACATTATTTCATCCTTTGCTAATCATTCACTTCAATATAATTAATTTTTGTTTCATGACAAGCTAACAAACAATTACCACCCCTAGATCATCTCTAGTACTAGCAGACGCTCTAGACCATAGATTTTAAAAAGAAACAGTTATACCAGGAAGATTTGCACATGACGCTTGTTGAATTGGCAAGTACAGTAAGAGTTCATTGGAAGAGGCTCAACATAGAGAAGAGTAAAGCAAGGTAGCATCGAAACAGGATAAGCATGAATCAATTAATACCAAATGGCATTGAAAAAAATTGGAACAGGCAACTAGGTTTGAGTACTTTGGAACAATGGAGATGCAGAAATGAACTACAGGGTACAGAAGGCGAATCAAGTATACTTAGCCGGACAATTGTTGGAAAGAAGGAGATTACCGAAAATACGAAGATCAGGATATTTTGGTAATACGAAGATCAGATATTTCAGATTGTCTTTAAATCTATCAGTATGGTACAGAAAGCCTGACTCAAACTGAAAAAACATCTAAGACGACTTCAGCGGAATGAAATGTGTAACTTGCGAAGAGTGGTTGAACGAACAAGATGGTATTGCATCATGAATACCAATATAAGGACCTAGTTAAGGCAGGAATTAATTATCGAAACAATTGAGAAATAGAAGATGCTACGCTGCTCTAGACATTTGAACAGAATGAGAGAGCCAAAGAAGCCAATGACTGCGATAAAGGCACGGCAAGAAGAAATACGAGAGAGAAGGCGCCCAAGGCTACAGTGGGGGGCAGAATGTGGAGAGACTTGCAACCAGGCGAGACAAAATATTGCCAGAGGTACTCTCTGAACAGGAAGGCGTATGTAAGTTGGCTGAAGGGCTTCGACACCTGATAGCATAAGGTATTTAGAGAAATAAGAAGAATAAGAAGAAAAGTGGAGTTCCTCTTGAGCTTACTGTTCTCAGAGCGAAACACCAAGGTTGTTTGTTTCTTATTTGTCCATCAGGGCAGCGAGCATCTGTATGGGTTGGCTTTGCTATTTTTTCTGTTTTTCAAGTCTGTTTTTATCATTCTCTGGATATTTCACACAGTTCCAGGGCGTCCATATCTTTTCTGATATTAGCATTTGATAAATACCACGAAGCGCCATTGATAGCTTATTTCGAGCTATTAGTATTCTTCCTTTAGCTTTCTCGAATCTGTGGACCCATATTTCATTCCCGTACTGCCTTATGAACATTCCGTTATATATGAACATTCCGTTATTATATTTTTCTGTCGCTGTCTAGAATGTTACTGTCTCTCTCTCTCTCTCTCTTCAATAAACAGTAGCTTCTTGACAGGTTCCTTTCTCTTGAGATGACTCATACAGTTTATATTTCGGTCGATATAATGCCTAAGTATGTGTCACAGCTGGATACAGCTCTCTCCACCTCGTTTCCTTGGTAATATTTCCGTGTCAGTTTACTTTTTGAATTTAGGGATGTCAATTACTTAAAAGTTAAAAGATCTGTTCAATGAATTTTGAACAAAAAAAAAACGATGCAGCCTTACCATATTCAGCTACATCAAGAGCTTACAGAAGCGGATTTTGACAGATGTGTTGTATTTTGTAATTTGGCCGGTCAAAAGTTAGCAGAGGACACTGATGAAGGACAGAAATGCGCGTCTACCCTTAGCTTGCATTTTTAAGCCAATTTGAACTTCCTAAACGTTAATATGCAGTTTTCGAAGTAATTAACTCACTTAACAAACAGCTATACTTCTTAAAAGCAATACATCTATATATTCTTTATAAAAAATTCTGAAATTTAGTAATTATGCAAGATCAGTTCCGCTCCTCCAGAAACTGCGCGCAATTATGAAACATATGTGTATAACTATCTTAGGATTTAATCGTGACTTGCAATATATAATTGACTTAGACTTAGAAAGATTGTTTTAAATAATTATTTTCTAAAGATGGTCCCACGAATGAAATAGTTGGAAATAATTTAAATTAATTAGTAATCTACACGAAATATTTTTTATTTGTTAACATTACGTCTATACTATTATAAGTTAGTTATATTGATGTAGCCTCGTACATATTTGTTCACATTGAATACAATAAAAAAAATTATTTGCAGTTTAAATTAACTAACGTACAATGGGCGCGCGTTTCATAGTTTCGCTCCTCGTCAGACACGTGTGTGTAAGTAATGAAATATTAGAAATCTATTTTAGACGAATATGACATTCAAAATATTATAAAAATCAACAATTACCAAAATATAATAAAACGCCACCCTCTTTCCTAACTAATTGTGGTATAAAAACCTATTAAAACGGACTTGCAAATGAATTTAAATGTACGCGGACCAAAGATAATAATAGTAAATAAATTTGTGTAAAGCATTTAAATGAAAATAATGTTAGCAAAAAAGAATCTAATTCATAATTTCAAAAATTATTTTAAAAACAGACATAATACTTGAAAGAACTTCCATTGTTACCGCCTAGTGATGAATGATCAGATCCAACGCCAAACCATGAACTGATGGAACATCGTAACAGTGGCCGTCCCCAATGAAGTCAGATCCTTCAAACCAGCACCCAGGACAGCTCACTCGTACACGAACAACATAATCAGTGGCTGTGCTGTGAAATCAAAAACGAGGAAATTCGCGCTGACCAGATTGGCGTACTTAATTCCGCTAAACCACGACAGATGCTTCAGGAGATGCCCATCAGTAGCACTTCCGACGATAATTGGCCTTCTCCGAAGGACTCATTAACAGAGCACTAAAACATCACACTGGTTTCGACTCAACTAAACCCAAACCCCAATCCCACGATTATTAATAAGGTTTTAATCTGAAGGCAATTGGCTTCTTGACACTTTCGAGTCTGGAAAGGAAAAGAATTCCTTCTAGAAATTTTCTGTCAGCCACACCCAAAAGCTAATCAGACAATCGTACCAACTCAAAATTGTCCTTTCGTCCTCTAACGGCCTACTCTCGAAATGCAAGATTCCGATCCACAATAAATTCTCACCCTTACGTTTAAATCTAGCAATTATGCTATTACACAACATCAAGCTGGAAAGTATCACATCAGAACAATTTCCTAATAAATATTACCAACTTATAGAAAAATTCACAAATCTAATTCGCTTCGAGATAGTTCCCCTTCTATCTGCAAGACGCCACGCATTACCAACATATTTCATATAATGTGAGTTCCATGTTCTATTCGTTCTAATCAGCCGTCAAGGGTTTCTTTTAACCTAACTAATTTCAATTTATTTATATTTCAATTCAACACAAATATACCAGAAATTAGCCTAAAAATGTGCTATGGCTGTTGATATAAAAAATGGACCCACTCGCCAACGAAATAGATATGTTTTCAACTATCTACCTTCATGAAATAATTAGCAAATTACGAGCCCTAATCTTCAGAATAAAAGCTATAAGCCAATCAGATAAATCTAACGGACATGTTAAATTAAGTAATCGACACTAGACTCAACCCAATGCTGGTAATTATAATAAGATTGTACTATCAGAAGTATTATTTTAGACGTAATAACCTCAAGTAAATAGGACCTAAAAACAATTATTTCCAACCCCTTACAGGGTGCATTTAAGGGTCAAGTACGATTTAATTGAATCAATCAGTGACGAGAACACCAGTAAAAACTAATAGCAAAGACTTAACAAGACAAAATTGACTTAAATCACAATATTTAAATGCTACAATATATTCTACTATAGTTCTACTAACAACTTTCTAAAATAACAGTAATCATCAATATTCAAGGTTAATATTACATATCTGTACAAATCAAGGCCAAAACCGTTCTGTCTGCGATAATACTGATAGACAACTTTAATAATAACATCACGGGTACCGTGAATGTTACAATGCGTCGACTTGACATTATGCTACATGCACTATACTCAAACATGGTGTATTTTTACCATTGTACCATTAGTCAATTGAAAGAGTATTATGCTGTAAGTTAGCCGCTTTACCAATTTTAACAAATAATTTGTTACTCGTATCCGTCGACATCGTATAATTATTAAGATATATTTGAATAAGTTCTCGAAATTATAATAAATAATTTGTTATCGATGGAAAACAAATTATTTATTATAATTTAGTTCAATGTATAATTTAAAAAATGTTATTTATTGCGGCAAAACAATTGTTTCAGTGTGACCATCATGTGGCAAACATAAATGGGAGTTGACGTTAACAAGAAAAGATGAGATGTTGAAAACGTATAGCGATCTGCATACAATGGAATTTATTATTTGGTATTGCAAGTATAGCAAAGTTTGTTTATGGAACGTGAATATTATTATAAAACTCATAGGAATAAATATTCGATTTATTCATATGAAAATTCATTTCATTACAATTTCGCATAATGAATTTGATTGAAAATTTCAATATTTTTACCATTCATGTACCAAATATGTACGTAGTACATATAGGTAAATGAAAGATACAGGATTCGTGTTTTTTGGTTTTCTTTTTGAATTTCATCTTAATATGTCTCTTGTAATCACATCACTACAATCCGTTTATACGTAATTTGAAAAGGGGTTAATAAGGAACAATAAACTACAAAAAAAAAATTTTGCAAAAAAATTAATCTGGGTAAAAATTTAAAAGCATTGTGTCAAGTGGACGGTAAGTTTTCCAAAAAAGTCATTTTCAGTGATGAAGCCCAATGGTTTCGAAAACAAGCACAATTGCCGCATTTGAAGCAAGAAAAATCCACATGTGTTTCACGAGAAGGAAATGCATTTCAAACTTGTCACTCTTTGGTATGGAGTTTGGGCTGGAACCATCATATATATTTTTTTGCCACATGACAAACAGTCAATAGCGAACAGTATCAACAGGACGGTACCAGTTACTCCATATCATGAGAAACAACAGCATTATTACACGAAACATTCCTTGGACCACTTAAGCTTTGAAAGAGGAGATTAGGCGCTGTATCACTTCCGCGGTGTATCAAATCGATATTTAAGCCAAAAAGTGATTTGGCTTAAATATTAGCCAGGAGGTGTTAATTTTGCCAAGAAAACGCAATTGTGCTAGCAAAGCCAAGGAGTGCATTTATCAGATTATCAGATTCTCAAAAAAAAACTTTAGTTTTATTTTTCCGCTCTTATTGAGACTTTATATTTTTATGTTAAATATCAGAATTTAAATATTAACTTCAGATAGCCAATCTCTCAGAGCAGACTACTTTCTGAAATTTTACCAATCTTCCAAATGGACTGGTTACAATTTAATTGATGGGACATGAAAAATTATTTCATATGATAAACCTCAATAAATACATGAATTGAATGAATCGTGTATTACAGTGGCACATACACTTGTAAGGATCGTGAGAAATTAAATTGTCTTAGATAAAAAGTGCATTACGAGCGTCATAAATAATATCAGAAATTGTTTTAGATATCTTCGTGGGCATGATAGCAATAATATTATATGATTCTTTTGAGATAGCGTTTCTAGTCCTATGTTGGCCATTGTAAACACTGTAACAACTTGCATTATGTATCCAGCGTATGAATTGATAATAAAGCAAAAACTAAACGCGCCTTACACGACGAGTAAAATAAAATTCAATGAGCGATTCTTTATTATATTTTTGAAAAACGGAGATCACATGGCTGATTTTATATTTTTTGTTATTATTGATAGCAATCTAATTTGTTTAAGTATCTTTATATTTCTAGTTTTAGTGGCTTCTTAAAATATATTTTCCGATTCACTTTAATACTCACTTTACTTTACCTTCTACTGAATGAAGTTATAATCCCTAGTTTCCCAACACTGTCTAGAATAAAACACAGTCCCAATTCTGTCAACCAAAATTATAATTAAACGACAAACAGTGTTACACAGCCCTAGCAATCGTCTTTCTTGGTCAATGCTGTTGAATAAAAGAAATGCATTAAACACAATATATTTAATATGATTTAGGAAATGCGTGCTTGCAAATAAAAATTACAATTCGTGCATTCGAAATAAATAACGCCTCATCTAAATAATAAAATAAAATAGTATTTGTATTCACTTACTGCGTGCAAATAGATGAATAAACATGCCGTTAAATTCCCGTCTAATTGATTCCCAAATTGTTTGTAAAACTATTCTACTTACAGTTTTCGTCATTCCTACCATCACAAACTTAATTTAGATCACGCACTGCTACCTTATTAATTGGTTCCTATTTATTTTAATTTATCTCAATAAATAAACTTGTTGCCTAATAAATTTAATTTTGTTTTTCTCCAAATATTTAAACTTAAACGAATTATTTAATCATTATCCAACACTGTACTCCACTATGCCTCATATCTAACTAACGATACTTATTTAACAATTTAATTTGAAATATAATTTATTTGAAAATATAATTTATTTCATGATTTTATTTTCACGATACTAGGGTTCACTTTACACCGTAAATTTTTATATTATGAACTATCCGTTCTTTTGAGAACTGTGTGCTTGTTATTTATTTCTTTGTTTCCCACCCGACCTCTCAAAATTTCCTACCAAAGTTCCGATCAGTATTTCTCACTACTTTTTCCCTACCTCAGTAAATTGCTATAATATAATGTATTCCCACTTAATTACCTATTAAGCCTAGAAAAACTAATTACTTTCGACCATAATGGATTTATTTCCAATCCGATCTGCTTTCATCACTCATACTTATACAGTATCATACGGTACGCTTTCATCAACTATTCATTTGCTACCACTCAGATCTATTCTCTCTGATAACATCACGCGGTGCTATCAATTGATTATCACCAATGAACGACGATCCCCTCCACTACCTATAATTTATATAATTGACGTCATGGATCTTGTTTGTCCCGGCAGAAGAAATAATGCTACTCTTCGATTCCCATGGTGAAATTCAAACTCAACCGCTATGTAAGTAAGATGTTTTTAAATTATACTTTATTTCTGGAAGTTTATTAATAAAATAAAATTAAAGTTAGACTTCCTTATTCTTTTTGTTCTTTGCGACAGGTTTCGATTAAAAAAAATCATTATCAGGCACTACAATTAAATCATACAAAAGAAATTACAATATGTATATAAATCTATAATTGTAAATCGAAATTGTTAGGTTAGCCTTTTTTGTTTTTATGCATAAACATTTTTATAAATCGGTATCTTATTTATGTATATGTTTATTAATTTAATAGTATGTGTTTCTATATAATAATATTTTATATGTGACTTACGGGTTTTAACGCATGAATTAATATAAATCTACATTCCTTGTTTTTGCTGACTGTTAAAGTTTGTTGTGCGGGTGGCGTGTGTTGAATGTCTTTTGTTTTTTGTTGGCTAGTGTTCGTAATGCGTTTTGGCTGTGTCTATTTTATGATGGTTTTAGGAGTGTGTCATTGTTTTGGTTTCACTATTTAAATATTAGGGTTTCTTCTAGGTATATTTGGTCATTTAGGCAGTTATTTTTGGACGATTTCTTTATTTTGTCTATTTCGTAGTGTCAGTTTAGTTCTTTTGGGTTCTTCGTGCAGTAGTTTCATGTTTTCTATTTTGAATATGTTGTAACAGTGTGCTGTTCTTGATTCTCTTGATTAAATGAAATAAATAAATCTAACCGTCGCAATTGGCAACCTTATAAAATTCCTTGATTAAATGAAATAAATAAATCTAACCGTCGCAATTGGCAACCTTATAAAGAAAAGATTGTATAAAAAAATATATGTATAACTTAAAGTATAACTTAAAGCACACATTATTGCATAGATAAACAAACAATCATCATTAAATATTTTTCCTTGGCGTAGTTAAGATAAAAGATTATATTATTTATTAGAATCAAAATGCGTTTACCGTTTAACGCTAATTAACAGGCGTTATTAGATGCAGTTATAGTAATTAAAGAATTATTTCTTCCGATTTAAGAATGTAAGTAATAAAACATTTTGTCTGTGAAATAAATACTTCGTACGTATGACAGAGGGAATGATTGATCCGTTATTTGTGTTTCTCAACCCAAGAGATAGCAAACACTTGTCACATAGCATGTCATTACTATATCCGTGGTACTTTGAATGCATGTGTGTGAGTGTACCATGTATCACTGGAATGACGTAAATTGTTTGTTGTTTCATTTCAAATATATTAATAAATGGAATAATGTACTGCTGTGATGTGCGTAAGCCTCTATGGTGGGGACATGAGCGAAAGCTTTTCATCTATAAAAATGCGAATTTGTAAGAATTTTGAGAGAGTTTCCGATTCTTCGGGCTCGAAGAAGCTACTGATAGCACCAGCAGTAAAAACACCAGCAGTAAAAGCCAGCACCAGGAGTAAAAGCCAGCACCAGCAGTGAAAACCACAGCACCGGTCTATACGTTTCGTAAGAGTAATTCATTGGTATATAATTGGATGTGTTTTGAATAGTTTGTTTCCTTCTAACATCTCGCTAACCTATGCCCTTTTACTAAACGCACGCATTACTGTCTTACGTTCACGAGAGTTGGTATTCAGTACTAGGGTGACGATAGCATCTACGTTACGAGGAAGCTATTATGTAGTATGTTTTCTTTGCTAGAGTGCGACTAGTGCTGACCTACGTTCACGAGGGTTAGTTTTAGTCGCTCAGGTTACATTGATAACGAGAGTAGTATTGTAACTGATAGCATTTCCATTACCGTTTCATTCACTACCATACATCCACTAATGGCCTACGTTCACGAGGGTTAATATTGAATGCTCAGGTGACGATAGCACTTACATTCACGAGAGTGTTATTGTAGCCTATGGTGATTTCCTTTTCTGTTACCTGCACTAATGCATCAAACGTAAACCTACGTTCACGATAGTTGTTGATGCCCTTAGTTGTTGCGGTTAGTTGATGGCCATAGTTGATGCGGTTAGTTGTTGATGCCCGGGCGACAGTGGCATTAACAACTACGTTCACGAGGGTGTTACTGTAACCGGTAGTAATTCCATTTTAGCTAGAGTACACCCAACGCTAACTTTGATTCACAGGGTTAGTTTTGGTGGCTCATGTGACATTAACACTTATGTTTACGAGAGTGTTATTGTAGCTAGTAGCAAACTCCGAGGCTAGATTGATTTAATTTGATATTCTTTTTATTCGATTGTGAATTAATATTTTCGTTCTCTGTTTATATTAGAAGAATAATAGACAGTTCTGTGAAATCTTTAATGCTGTTTCACTCATTAGCATTAAGTTTAATTACAGCTGTCCAGCAAGAACATGAACGATGCTTTACTCCCCAACTGAAAACTATTTGAGACCTCAGTAAGCTATTGAGGACTGGAGGGACAACAACATAAGTTCCAGCGTGCGGTCTCACGTTAAACTGACATCCGTGAGACCAGCGTGCGGTCTCACGGAAACGGGCGCCGGAGCATCCCGTTTCCGGAAGATAGAAAGAATCTAAAATCTTAAGATATTTGTTTGCGCCATTTGTAGCAATCGCTAAAGCTCCCCATTAGCACGTCGCGAGTAGGAGTTCCATTAGCATATTAGCAGAGTACGTCATATATTTTGGCACTCGAGCGTGAGTGCGTCACAATGTGGTTTGTTTCTGATATGTGTTTACCTACATTTGATGTTTCTCTGTTTGTGATATGCTCTTTGAATCTTATTTCTATTTGTCTTCCGGTTTCTCCTATATAGATGGAGTTGCAGTCGCTGCAGTTTATTTGGTATATTCCGTTTTTCTCTTTTTTATAGTTTTGTTTTTGCGTTGTTTAAGATGTCTCAAATTTTGAATTGTGTATTGTATTTACATTTTATGTTGTATTTTTGGAGTTGTTTGTCTGTTCTTTTGCTAATGTTGCCTTGGTATGTACATATTCTGTTAGTGAATGTTTTTTCTTCTTCATTATTATTTGTTGGTTTTGCTATTGTTTTAATTATGTTCCTTTTTTTGTTTGGTTTTCTACTTTTTGCTATATTGTATTTTGTGGGTACCTATTATTTGTTGCTATTTCTGTTAGTGTTCTGATTTCGTTCGTTTTATCTTCAAACTTAAGTGGTAGACTGTTCATTCTGCTTGTATACGCAGTAGAGGCTGATTCTTTATGGCTTGGTGGGTTGTGTGATGATGCATGTTTGATGGTATCGCTAAATGTGCTTTTTTTGTATCTATTGAAGTTGTCAATTTCAATTTCCAATAAAAGTAAACCTACAAATTTTTATTTATTTTTAAACAATCATCTCATTTTATAGATTTATGTACATACTGTAATTTCTTTTGTATGATTTAATTATTGGGGTGCCTGAAGATGATTTTTTAAAAATTGAAAGCGGACGCAAAGAATAAAAAGAATAAGGAAGTACAACTTTAATTTTATTTTATTAATAAGTAACACCTTATTATGGAACAACAAATTTAAAAAAGAAACTAAGTGTTAACTAACATTTGCACTTGCAACTAATCGTATAGCACCCAAAACGCTTAAACCATTATACTTTTTACAGAATCTAGCCATCCTGAATCATTTAAATTACTTACAAGTATCAAGCCCATAAAACTATATACCATAGGAATAAATCGGAACGAGGACAAGTTTTCTCGTTACACTCGCCACCGCAGCGGGAAAAATCGCCCTCGAATTTTAAACAACGTAGAATATGGAAAGCCTAATTGACCAAGAATCGTTAACATAATTACTATAAATAATTTTATCTGCAAACTAATTGTCTGTTCCCCTTATAGTTTGACTAGTCTTCAGCATAAGTCTATCTAAGTCTACCTATTTTTAAGATTAGTCTAATTATTTTTCAACATAAGGTAACCGTGCGTTTCTATGGTTACTTCTAAGATTTATTATGAAGAACTTGCAACTGACTACTAGTCAAATTGATACTAACTTGCTCATTCTAATAATAAAGAAACAATAAAATATTAATATTTAAAAATAATGAACTCAAAAGATTGTATGCGACAAAATTTATTACGACAAAATACATAGTTGATTTTATCATAAATGTATGGTTTTCTTTTTCTCTAAACACAAATCTATGCTAGCAGGAAATCTTACGCGTATAAAATACATTTTGTTGATTTTCTCAACAAAGTGTCAACCCAAAATATTTGGACTAACTATTCCATCTTGAGCAAAACATTATCAGAAAGCTTATCACATAATAAAAGATTAACGTATATATACGGGTTTATGAAAATATCTGTGTGGTCTGTCGTGTGTAATGCAAATTAAAATTACAGAGGACGCCAATTACTTTAGATCAGTTTATTTACGCTGTCTGATTTCTCCTAGATGCAGAACTTTATGTCAATTCGTAAATTCATGTTAATACGTTACTTATAGTGCGGGTCCACGCAGTAGTATTTTTTTGCAAATACCATCAACTTCATAGTGGCGTGCTTATTGGGGCCCAATCATTTTCACATAACTTGAGTTCCAATAGTTTTCAGTTTTATTGAATCCACCATAAGAATTCGATTCTTACAGAATTCGAACCTATAGGAATTAACAGACAGCCCGGAAAATTTAACAATTAACTTGAACATCGAGATGCTTAAAACATCGAGAACATTAGATCTATATTTTAAGTAATGGGCTGTGGAATAAGTAAAAGAAGAAAATTCAAATTTATTTATAACTATCAAACAGTTTTTAATTACAAAAAATTCATGGGCGTGATAGCCATCCCATCTTCCATATACTGGAAGTCCTACGTTTTGTTTTGTCTTACAGAAAACAAAAGTTGAATCTTTAATTGTGACTGTCACCTTATAACTCGTCTATTAAATTCAATTAGCACAATAGTCTTTTAGGGTAAATTAATCAAAATTAGTCTAACCTATAAATCGTCTACCCATGGATCCCCCGTTTACCATATTTGCCTACAGCGGGGACTGCTTTGCTGTCCAGTTTTCCGCTGCCTACGGCCGGTCTTGACTCACTTTTTCCAAGTATTTGCCTGCTCCGCTGTCCGATTTGCCATGGCCTACGATCACTCTTAACTCTCTTTTCGACTAATTTCTAAAAGAGCAGTCTGGCGTGCGAAGGCGATGTCGAGGGCGTGCGAAGGCGATGGCGAGCAATCTGGCGAGTCTCACCTTGTGAATTCGTCTATGAATGCATTCGCTAACCCATTAATTCCCTGGTCTCCATATTTGCCTACGGCGCGGAACTGAGATATTTAATGTACTACAATAGCCGTTTTCGGGAAAATGGATCGCAAATTTTACAAAAGAAAAACTACTCTGTAAATAAACTACTTTTTAATGCAGATATTAGACGGGTATGGTCTGTTCTCATATTACCTTCAGAAATACAACAGGAGAGCGACATCAATGTGCTTGCACTGCAAAGACGCAGGACTTGACGAGGCACAAAGTATTCAATTGTGAGGCATATGGCTGCCATAGAGAGAGTAACCGAAAATAATCTGGTTAACGCATCGCATGCATCAAAGAAAAATTGGGAAGCTGACAACAAAATGTGCCGTAACATATTGTGGAAAAAAGAACGCCTTAAAAACTGGTGCAACTTGAGTACGAGTAAAGTAGCTAATGTAAATGATTAAACCACAAAAAATTAACCGAAGTGCTAGACTGTTTGACACGGTTACACGACATAACATAACAGATAACAAACAGGCAAAAACGTGCCGTGACAAGAAGAAATTGGTAACAAACAGAAAGCAGTAGTTCTTCGCGTGGTTAAGTTTTTGCGTCCACGTATCAGAGAGAAATTATTGAAAGAATAATTCAAGTAATGGAGTTTTATTGAATAGGAGTGAGAACAGTAACTTTTTTGTCGTAGTTCACTCCTGCGAGGGGCGACACCGACAATATAAAACCCAAACCCGGACTCAAACATAGAGAGAATTTAGTTAGTAATTGCTAAACCCAGTTTAAAATTTCGATTAATAAAATACGCGATTTATTTATTTCATTTGCTTAATGGAAGCTATGGCAGATGTACACATATGAGTAAATATTTATTGTATTATTTATTTTGGTTGAAGGAATTGAACATCTTAAATTTGATTTAGATGTTAATAACAAGTTTTTATATTTATCTATGTGTTAATAATAAATTATAACGATGGATGGCGTATTAATCTGTACGAAAGTTTATCAAATCAGAACCGCACTATATTTTACATGTTGTCAGCCAACCGATTCTGTTTAAATTCTTCTCAGATTTCCTTTGTAAATGAAATGTTACTTGGTAGTTATTTTACTTATTTCTGTCTGGAACGAAAGCTTTATTGATATTTATGTACTTCAAATTAACTCTGGTAAGTATTTGTTTTATTATTCACCCAAATACGTCAACCTCTTATAATTGTATTTGCATGTGAAAATAAATTTATTCGTGAACAATACTGTGTTTTGAAGTCTTGATGTGTCTTATTTAAATTGTTTAACTGATTCATGGGTCGTGTTTATTTTATTAAAGTTGAATATTTGGCTTTAATCAAGCAAAGTGCCATATTATATTATGTAATTATGAAGTATATTTATTTATGTACATTCTACAAATCCCAAATAATTTTCTACCAAATATTGAATACGTATAACATTTACTATCTGATTCCAATTAAATTGAGTGTGTTTTGATTGGAAGTAGAACTTAGTTGTCCTGTTACAGCTATCTCAATTATATATCACAATTTTAAATGTGACAGTATATTTAACTACTGGTAAAATAAATGTTTAAACTTAATATTATAAAATTTTGTTTTTATTCTTTGTATTTATATTCTGCCTAAAATTACCAAATGTCTGTACCAACATTGATATCGTTGCTATAAACAAGTATCTCTCAAGCAATCTATCTTATTGGCTGTGTTAAAGATTTATACATATGTTCTATCTTTTTTACATTTGTTGGTAAATCGTTTATCGACTTTAAGACATACACTGCATGTAGTGGATAATAGAAATTTTCTTTTATATGTGTAGACTATTAATTAATATCTTTACAATGGATTACCATTTAATAAAGCTTTCTTCTAAGTTTTCTCTAAGTAGTGATGTGACGGTATAACTGTAACTGTTACTAATAACTGGTTATTTTTAAATCATTACAAGTAACTGTTACCAAATATAAATTTTAACAGTTATCGGTTATTGTGAGTTATTGAAATGGTAGCACTCAGAATGATTATATTTGCTTTGAATAATAAACATTATGAGTGTTAATTTTTATACTCATGTATAAGAATTTAGTACAAAAATAATTGAAAGCTTGAATATTGAAGAGTGTTTCAATGTCCACATTTTAATTAAATTCAAACCAAGTGTTCCAAAACTCCATTTATTAAATAAACATACTCGGTGCCCCTTAGGTACGAGCACCAGCAAATGCCTGTTTAACATGTTTCGTGGAAATAATTACCCCTTCTTCAGAAACTTTAGCAAATTGCTTATTACTATGGTATTATAAGTTTATATCATCACTTTGTATTTTATATGATACATTTGGTGTACAACTTGATGTAAATTTTTTAATTGTAACTTTTTTATTGACATGTGTAATACTAATAAGTTATATAGTAAGTTATTAATAAGTTATACTAATAAGCGATATCTAGATAAAATAAAAACAGTAGTATGCTTATTTGAAATTAATATGTTACAATTTATTAAATGCCTGCTGGTATTTGAACTTTGTAAAGTTATGCATTGTATACAATTAGTCAATCACAATAATACTTTTATATTGTTTGTCAATGTTGAGCAAAAATCTGAAACAGTCGTTCCATTATAAAAATATAATTTTATAAAAAAAATTTGGGGCTTAACACTTATTCCTCTGCTTGAAGTTTATTTGGAAACCTCTTTTTAGTTCGTTGTTTTTCTATCTGTCATATATCATATATATATGAAAGATATATATA
>WYDF02283414.1:0-16898 GCA_009867245.2 Adranes taylori | reverse complement strand
ACATCGTCTTGTGTGGCATTTAGTAGATCTAACATTAGTCAATGAATGGATCTCTTATCTTTTACGAACGTTCTGAAGGGAGTGGATGCCTTTGAAAGATTATAGGCTTTAAGTTGTAGTTGGATTAGTTGGATTGGTAGGAGGACGAGAACGTCGTAACACAAAACCGCAAGAGATGCTTGTAATTACGTTCAAAAAAACCATTTCCTGAGAGATGCGATATGACCAAAATGCTTATATGCCCATTTACACGACATCATTTCGATGTGCAAACTGCAGTACGCGAGCCGTACTACACCGTACAAAGTGCAAATGTTCTACTTGCGGAGTAGCTTTATGCCTAAGTAACGAGAAGAACAGCTTTCGTCAATATCAGAACACGTGAAAATAGATGACCTACTTACTTGTGGTTTCGCAGACTAACCACCCGATATTGTTGCAACTATTGCAACAATTGTTTTTATTTTATATTTATGACTTTTTTTATATTGCCAGAATACTAATAATAATAATAAACCTTTATTTGGCATAAAAAATCTATACATAGGAATTCAAAATACTAAATAATACATATTCTAAACCTATAATTAAATTAACTTCATTCCTCAACCCCCCTACTAATCCCTCAAGTGTGAAATGACCTGATATGGTTATTCCTTTTGCTTCATTTCTCTCCCCTTTATCTTCTCTGCTATTTTTTCCATTATTTTTCTTGTCTTGGTAGGCAATGGGTTAAAAGCTGCTAGAAGTTGACTTAAATCTTCTGTGGAGCAAAAATCTGGAAAACTTTTACATGGCAGAAATTCAAATAAAAAACAATACTGCAAAAATTCAACACTGTCAAATATTTACTCAATAATAAATTCAGAGTTTAGATTCATATATTTATATATATATAAAACAAAACTTACTCGTTTTAAAATTAAGCTAAATTAAAATTTTAGTAGCGATATTAAAACAAGTCAATTTTTTAAAAACCACATAAGGATGTACATATATGAAACAGTATAGTGCGCAATTTTCTAACATGTTACAAACCACTAATTATGTTTTCTACAAAATCGCCGGACCTGCTCTATTCAAGGATTTTTACATCTAGTTATTTTACTATAATATGAAATTTGTACTGTATTTTTTTGTGTTAACAAGCTAAGTCACATAAATGGTATGCAATAAACTTAATAACCTTCATATAACAAATATTATGCAATACAATTTTTGTTTTAGACCAAGTATTCGTATGATTCCAATTGCATGGTTTAGTTCGTTGTGAATATTATGGAAAAAATATTTTTATCTATTTAATATGTTAGTTATTCATATCTGTATGTGCTTTGTTTAAATTATAACTTATTTTTTTGTGTCGTGATAAGATTAGTCTTATCATGAAATATTTTGCTTATCAGCGAATTGGGTTTTTCAATACCACGCAGTTTATTCGAATTAATAAATGAATATTTACATTGTGAATGTATAATGATTTGTGAAATATAGCATTATAAGTATTAGCTGCCGTTACTAAAATAAATGGGGATTAGTATATTATTCGTAAACTAATTTTTTTTTTGCTTAGGTAGTTAAGTTTTTACTACCAATATTTTAGCTTTTTTTTTTATTGATTTTTTTATTGCAGAAGGTTATTGATGAAGAAAGAACGTATGAAAGGTACCTTGAAATTTTAAGTTTTTGTGTTTTTGTGTCAAATTTTATTACTAAATTTTTTAATGCAGAGACTTCTGGTACTTTTGCTGATACTATTTCATTCTGATACAACCAACTTAAAATTTTGCGCCTTACGTAAATGTTAACTAGATCAAGGTCATCGATTGTTCCATATTGCGAAAGGATGCTTGGAAAGTTTCTTCTCTTGTTCCATTGGCTACAAATTAAATAGAAGTCCAATTTTGAAACGTATGGATTGTTTTATTTGGGATATTTGGTGAGGAGCTGCATCCAAGTCTTGTCGAATTCATCACTATTTAAAATTTTATTTTGAGAGTGCTCCAAATAAGTATTTGATCGCTAAATATTTTATAATTTATGGATTAAAACGTAGATACGATAATGACTACACATGAGTTTGCTATTAAATTGATTCAAATTTAGACAAATATCTGGTAGAAATCATAAACAATATAAACATTCTCCAAACGATCGCCGTAGGCTAATTTTTTTAACTGGGGGAATACCCGCGCTTTGTAAACTTTACTTACTAATCTATGAAAATTTCATACGCATGTGGATGAAGCAATGATTCAGCTATACTAAGAACAAGGCACATGAATTAATGCGCGCTAGCAGACTCGCTTTTTAAGGGCTCCACACTTGACTTGTTCAATGCGTGCGAATTGAATAGTACGGCGCGTACGAAGCTTCTACGGTTAATTTGGTCACATACTACGAACTGTAGGTGTTTGCTGTAGAGGCAGCAATAAGTGCAGTAAAAAAGTCGTACAATATGGTGCAAGAATTGGCTTGAAACAGAAACACTATTTCTCATGTCAATCCCTTCGTGGAGTCTCTTTTTTATACCCATTTCTCTTGACTCCTTTTATCCACTTCGTTAATTTATTTGTCTGTGAATACTTGCACTTGAAGTGGAAGTGACGTCACCACTGGAAGTAAAGCTACAACTTCGACTGATTGCAAGCAAATTTAATCCCAGAAAGTTTAGCTGTACAAAAGTTACGTTAAAGCTAAATTATTGTAAAATTTACGACAGTTTAATTTAAAATAAAAAATACTTCTTTTTTAATAACTTCTTTCATAACACATCATTACAAACATGTTTCTGTCAAATTTGGATATTTACAAGTTTTGCATACGAGTCGGCAAAGGAGACGGCATAGGTCGCGTCAAAGCTTTGTGTTAATGCAGACACCGAGCGGTACATGTAGATGCATTGACATATATTTTAAGATTTACGACTTTACGTATTTCTTCTACTATGGCAAGTTTTTTTTACTGAAAAAAAGTAACGGATTTTAACGTTTTTCTTTGTCGGTGAATATTTGTTTTACAAGTATTTCATCCCCCACATTTTCTGAATCACGGGTAAGCTTTTTACCCTTTTGGCTTTCAGCAAATCTGGATATTAGCAAGATTGGATATTAGTTTCATGTATTTTTGGAGGAGACATTTTCTATACGATACTTTGAGATTTTGACCGCATCAAGCTACTATGTCCACCGCTGGTGTAACCCACAACCATTGAGAAGTCAGCACTACTTGCATTTCACCAAATAACCGTCAACAAAATAATGCAACCTTTCGCAGTCGACACAGCACTTTCCGCGATGCTCTGCGCAGATTGGCTTGTTGCAGCGACAGCAGTAAACTGTTGTCATCTTTCTCTTGACGGACGGACAAATCCCACGAATTGTTCGTGGTAGGTTTTGAGGGAGGGTATGGGCCCTGTCTGACACCGGAACTTTCCATATATCGGCAATAGATTGTCGAAGTTTGTGTGTTAAAGTTGGGTACTGGAATTGCTGTTGAAGCCATGGCTCGAGAAGGCTGTGGTGTATTACCATAGCAAA
This sequence comes from Adranes taylori, assembly GCA_009867245.2. NCBI lineage: Eukaryota > Metazoa > Arthropoda > Insecta > Coleoptera > Staphylinidae > Adranes > Adranes taylori. The sequence goes on along the minus strand of WYDF02283414.1, from coordinate 13,359 downwards.
TTTTCTCCTTGAAACCGGTTTCTCGCCCCTTTTTACAAGATAGTGACATAAATGACATATGCATTCACAAGTATAATGTTCAACATACAATAAAATACGCACAAGGACCATCGTCTAGTCTTGCGGCTACATGACATTTGAAGACACATTTGAGGTTTCTTGGAGACTTGATCGATGACAGGCTTTTCATAGCAAGTGGATAGTAGCAAAACCACTTTAAAATGTTTCACCTTGTATGAATCCATAGTTTTTGGCCCATTGAAACAAAACATGCTTGTGCCTATGGCTCTGCCCTTAGGATTTTTTATTTCAGGTGGGATTTTTCGCTTGTCTTTTCTTTATATACCTACAATCGTAAGTTTGTATGGGTCTTCCAAAAGTGAGGTTGCCAATGGAACAGATGTGAACCAATTGTCAACGGTTATGTTGCGAATGGATCCATGACAAGTTGTTGATAGCTTTTTCACAAAAACGCGACTTGAGGTAAACCTTCTGTGTTCAACGTTCTACCTGTGGAAGGAATGGCATCAACCATATATTAGGTGGCATATTAATACTAACTTGAATCCGTATTTATGCGGCTTATTCTGGATATACATCCTAAAATTATAACGCCATCGAAATGCGAGCAACTGCTCATCAATAGCAATAAGATAACATATGTGATTTGAACCGGGCTTGTAAGAACTTCGGCACGCAGCAATAAATAAATCCCAAACTTCCCTCATAGGAGCAAAGTGGTCAATTTTCCTCCTATCGGCTCGAGTGTTAGAATCATCGAACCGTAAGCACTCCAACAAAAAATCAAATCGGTCACAGTTCATAGTCGCGTGGTATCTCCCACCACTGATTTCTGGGTTGAACAGCTCGTTCGATGGTAAGTGATTGTCCTTTTGGGCAGCTGAAAGAATTAATAATCCTAATAAAAGATCAAATTCAGTATCACTCACCACACCAATAGTTTTAGTTTGTGCCTTATAGTTAGCTCCCTTTTCTTCAATTTTCAAGTTTGTGTAATAAACAATTTTATTTTTGATTTCATCAGTTAAAAAATCTGAAAACTTCGACCGGTATTAGTTTGTTTTATGGCAATGTCACTGCATCTAGATGTTATATGAATAATATTTCTGGCTAATGAGGATCTATTTCTAACAGCCGTTGGCTTGTTTGTCCAACGATGTCAATTTTTCCTCTGAGACTAACTTCATCACAAACCAATAAGTGTGACTCACCTGTTGTGGGCCTACCTTCTGTTTTACTAGGCACACCATGTTGCAGTGTAGTTGCGATTGGTCGGGTTGCGGGGTAGATACACCACTATTGCTTGGTTGCGTTGTTGCATGCGAATGAAAAGCAACAGGACTTACTTTACCAGTATTCTTCTTCTTCCTCGTTGGTGGTAGAGGTTCTTCTACATCCGAACTTGAAACGTCTGACAGCTCTTGGTCTATATTGGGGTTGTAATGTGGGTCTGCATGTGGTCTGCACAAACACTAACTGATGAGACTGCAGAAGTAAGGTACGGAACTGATTGGGCGAGTGTCCATTTTCGCGGGCAAAGGGGTGGAAACTAGACAAAAGAAAACCTCTCTTGTAATTTTTACGATAGTTTAGCTTTCTAGGGTTAATATGAATGATCCCTGCAAAGCGAAACGTATGTACTTGCAAAATTTCAGCCACTTTTGGTGACCGGAAGTTTTTTTGTGGTGGATTTCAAAGTGTATTCAATCATGCCAATGGCTTTAGGACTCGTAGGTAAACCTATGCAAATAGTAAACCCCGCGCTGAAAAAACTCATCGGTTTGAAAAAAACAAAGAAGAGGAACTCCTCTTTTGTAAATGCGAATCATTATTCAGAAATAAATATTCGCTTCATATTTGAAAGCAGAGTAACTTCTTTATTTCGTGGGACTCATCATTAAATAAATCTGTTCTTTTTCTCCTTACCTCATATGAGTTTAGAACGAGGTGTTACCTACACTAGTGGAGACAAATTCGTGCAATTTGAACGAAGTCTGTGGGCCTCTTTAACCTGTGGTTAGGCGCGCGAATTTCTGTACCATAGTTGGTCGCGCTGTATCGAAAACGTACATCAAGCGACATGATAGTTTTTATATCAATTTGAAGATTTCAGTACTTTATGTTCCTAATTGATAATAAAATTCATTTTAATTTGAATAAAATAAATTTGAAAATTACTACAGAGTTAATTAAATAGATCATTATCGTCGTTTTCCGGACCGAAGCGTTTGTCACATATATTAAGTTTTAGTATGCAGTTTCATACATACTGACCAAAATTTACCAAGCTAAAGTTTGGATACCAAGATGATGGATAAATTTTGGTTGTCGGCCAAAATTTATCAAACGCCTGGAAACTTGTATTACATCCGTATCAAGAAAGAAAATGATAACATAATCCCAGTAATAATAAGCCAGTGAAGGAAACAACTAAACGACGCTCAGCTAGAACAATCACACAACCAAGCACAGATAACTTCAACACAAGAAGAATAACTAAGAAGCTTTACCCAATAACTTATTTTAGTCTTTATAAAAGAGTCTTGTATTTCATTAACGTACTCCTTAGTTCTCTTGGAAAGCTCTTTATTTCTGCTCTTCTTTGGAGCTGATCATTTATTAAATATGGACCAAGTGTGCAAACAAAACCCTTCTTAGAGAAAATTCATTTTTAATGTCTATAAATATTATTCTTCAATTTATACCGGCTATATTCATTAAATGATAAAAGATTACCATGGGCTATATTCTGGTAGATCTGGAGACATTATAAGAAGCTCAAAGTTCACTTGCTTTCCCCGACAGACTGCTATGCACGCCAGACTGCCTTGAACTTTTGAAATCGCCTATGCACGCAATCGCCACCTAATGAATAACCCGGTTCTCATATTTGCCTACGGCGTGGACTGTCCGCTTTGGCGCAGGCTGCGGCCGCTCTTTGGTTACTTTTGAAAAATTTCAAACTGGGGCGTGCTATGAAACTAGTGTTTCATTCTTACTAAAGCCAAAAATAGAACCAATTGATTACATCCCTTTGGTGACACAAACTGGGGTGGAAGGAATTTTTTGTACTTTTAAATTGCTCTGTCGTAAGAAAGCTTTCATGATTTTAATTTCTGTACTATTTCTAAACTAGTAAACCAATTCTGTGTTTCAAAAATGTTTCAAATATTCTAATTTCCATATCGTCGCTTTGTTAGTTTTCCTAAATGGTCTCTTAGGTAGTTCACCAAAATAAATTTCCATAAAGTATTTGATTGCTCAATTTCTTAAAATATTTATTAACTTACGGATTATAGATATTATAATGACTATGTCTCAGAGTTTGCTATCAAATTGATTCAAGTCTAGACAAATATGTGGTAGAAATCATAAAGAATAAAAATATTACCAAAAGATCGCCGCAGGCTAATTTATTTTACAGGGGGAATACCCGCGATTTGTAAGCCTTACCTAGCTGAATACTCGTGCTCTATGAAAATTAGATACGTAGATGGATGAACCAAAGATGCAGATATATATGTTAACTGAAAACAAGGCACATGAACTGCATTGTGACAGCAGATTCGCTTTTAACCTCCGGTTAAGGCGCGCGGTTTATAACATAGTTGATCGTGCTGTATAGAAAACGTACATCAACGTACATCGAATCAATATTAAATAAAATGTAACTAAAGAATCATCTTCGTACTTCATCTTCTTCTTCTTCAGCTTTTATGCTTTCCACTACTGGATGTAGGCCTCCCCCATTGATCGCCACTTCTCCCGGTCCTTTGCCTCTTGCTGCCATCTCGTGCCTGCCGTTCTTTTGAGAACGTCGGTCCATCTTTCCGGTAGACGTCCCATTGGTCATTTTCTTGGCGGCCGCCATTGCATAATGGTTTTGGCTCATCGATCGTCGGTCATTCTGACAATATAACCTGCGCATTTTAGCGACGCTATTCGGTGACTTTCGTTTGCTGTCGGATCCACCCATTTGTCATTTTGCCTCGGAGTGAGATTCCTAGCATTGCCCTTTCCATGGCTCTTTGTGCTATTCTCAACTTGTTCGCTGATGTCTTTGTTATCGTCAAAGTTTCGGCTCCGTATGTCAGCACTGGCAGCACGCACATGTGGAACACCTTCCTTTTTGAGAGGGTTGTTCATGTTGCTCTTGAATATAAACCGCAGTTTGCCGAACGCTTCCCAACCGAGTCCGATTTTTCATCTGATTTCGGCCCTTTGATTGTCGAGACCGAGCTTCATGTCATGGCTGAGGTACTTGTACGAGCTTACGATTTCGACTTCCTGATCTCCTATTTTGATAGCTCTAGCGCCATAGATGTTCGTTATGATTTTCGTTTTCGACATGTTCATCTTCAAGCCAATTTTGTCCGATTCCTCGTTGACCAGCATCAGCAGCGTTTCAATCTGTTCCACAGACGTTGATATCAGGACAATGTCATCGGCATATCGAAGGTGACTCAGAAACTTTTCATTTACGTTGATTCCCATTTCACTCCAATCAAGTTCTTTGAAGACAGCTTCCAGAGATGACTGAACAGTTCGGTGAAATGGTATCACCTTGACGGACTCCTCTTCCAATTCGAAATTTATCGGTGGTTCTGTGAAGTTTCATACATGACATTGCATGTTCGTAGATATATTTGATCATACGCGTATATCTCAAATCGATCCGACATTCGTCCAAGGAGTCTATAATTGACCATAACTCGACCGAATAAAAAGCTTTCTCGAAGTATATGAAGCACAGTGCAATGTCAGTTTTGTATTCGTTGCACTTATCGATTAGACTCCTCATCACCTGCAAATAGTCATTTGTGCTGAAACCAGATTGAAATCCGGCTTGTTCTGTCGGCTGATAAAAGTCTAGCTTCTTCTTGATCCTTTTCGTTATGACCTTCATAAACAGCTTGTACAAGTGCGAGAGCAAACTGATGAGCCTGTAATTTTCTAGTTTCGTAATGTCTCCCTTCTTGTGCAGCGCAGTGATAACTGCGTTTTCCCATGATTCCGGTATTTTCTCTTTTAACAGTTACCATTTGGAACAGTATGGGTCCACTTGCTTTGATGGCTTCGATCGGAATGTCATCGCCACCTGGAGCTTTCTTGTTTTTCATTTCGTCTAACGAAGCCTGTACTTCGTCGATCGTCATGTCTGACAATTCTTCGGATCCGGCGTTCATTATCACCGGTCTTGTTTGCGTTGTTTCTACAGGTGGTTTGAACCGAACCGACTTGAATAAGTCCTCATAGCGCGCACGATATCCAATATCTTGTTCTGATCTGTCTATATCATTCTGACCGTATCTCTCAATTTAAACATTTGCCTGTTCCCGTTCATCTGTTTCGCTCGCAGGACCTTCAAGTTCCCGTTGGCTTCGGTAACGTTTGTAGCCCGTTTTACATTGTACTGTCGCAGATCAGTCTTCATTTTCTTATTGATGGCTTTCGTTATGTCTCGGTATTCCACAGTATCTCGGTTACCACCTTTCACCATTTTCACTATCCGCTATCAAGTCTAGCGTTTCTTTGCTGAGTTTCGACTCTAATGCGTGTAGATCGGCATCTGGTTTCCAGGAAACCTTTCACTCAGTCTACTATCGTGTTGAGTCCATCAATTTTGGTATTTTGTGTATCCACTCCATTCAGTCCATTGTCTATCTTTCCTTTGAATTCAACACTTTCTTCTTTCAGGCGATCGATGTTCAGGCCGACTTTCTTCTTGACCATTCTCTTGTGTTCAAGACGACTTTGGCTCGCACCAATCGATGATCGCTGCCCGTTAGAATGTATTTAGCACAGTGACATTTTTGATGAAATCGATCGATCGTTTTATGTTCTGCTGTCCACACTGGCCCAAGTCCACTTCCTTTGAAGCTTACGAGGGAAAAACGAGTTCATTGCGAAGATGTTTTGTTGTTGGAGAAAATTCAGTACGGTCTGTCTAATTGTTAAAAAAATATCTCACCCACTGAACGCGGTTTTTATGTGGATACATATGCATGTGCCTACGGGATACATATTGACTTTGCGTCGTATCAGTGTGCATAAACACAGTTTATGCACACTTTTACGTTGTTTTTATTACGTTCTTGTTGTTGTTCTTCCGTGGTCGAATGCACACATGTGAAAACATGGCAGATTTAATCCAATTTTCAATTTGATTCAGAGATGTAAAAAACGTGGAAAACATAGTGGTAGATTTTTTCACAAAACTGAAATCTAACAAACCATGATAAAAATGCTCTTTTAAAGGTTCAAACTTTTTATAATTAACGGCATCAATGTCTGACAGTGTTAATTTTTCTCATACAAAAATACTTAAAATTACCCATTTTGGTTGAAAATACAGTCGATTGGGCCCAAACTCATTGAACATGCTCATTAAAATTAAAGTTTTCAATCAATTTACATAGTTTTTACAGCCAACGTAAAGTCTGCCAGTTTTAGGCTATGAGTCCAAAGGGTCAAATTAAGGTTTTTCTCACGGCAAGACTCTATCGAAAACAACGTAGATTTAAAATGTAGGACAAATTTTTCTCTTTATAAAAACGCGTAAAACAATGCTTTCCATGTGTAAATTATATAAATATTAGTAAATCCAGTACTATATTTTTTTTTTAAATAGAAGTGAACCAGTAATTTAACCCTTTACAGTATGGAGCTCAGACAGTTTAGAACTTTCAGTATAGCACAAATTTTGTTGAAAACTGATATTGTAATCCTTGTATGTCTACAAGCTGTGACCATCTGCTATATTTTCCATGTCAATTACAATATTAGAGTATGATGCACAAACCCCGCGGGCCAATATTTTTAGTGACCAGCTTTTTTGAAACAAGCATGTATAAAACTGTGTTTTCATATAAACGGAAGCGTAAGTTATCCCACATATAATATCTGAATTTCACGGGGCTATCTCTATTTCTTTAAGAGCTATAAATAGAAATGTCTAAAAATGCCCGTAAAATCATACTAACATTAACGTTTTTTGCCGTGAAGGGAAAATTTTATAAACTTTCAGAAAAATTTAAAACTCAATAGTGTTGCAAGAAGTTGGAATAAGCATGTCTACAAGCTGTGTCCATCTGTTGTACTTTCCATGTCAATTACAATATTAGAGTATGATGCACAAACCCCGCGGGCCAACATTTTTAGTGATCTGCTTTTTTGAAACAAGCTTGTACAAAACTGTGTTTTCATATAAACGAAAGCGTAAGGTATCCCACATAATATATATGAATTTCACGGGGCAATCTCTACTCCTTTAAGAGCTATGAATAGAAATGTCAAAAAATGCCCGTAAAAATCATACTAACATTAACGTTTGTTGCCGTGAAAGGAAAATTTTAAAACCTTACAGAAAAATTTAAAACTCAATCAATAACTGTAAATCGTAGAATTGTCCTTCATAACTTTTTTGAAAGGGCATAAAAGCAAAAGGGGCAATAGAGAGACTGCCGGTGGTATGGGAAAAAAATTGGGGAGTCTGTGAGAATGAGGTTGAGAATAATGGAGGTGTGTATGAAGAATATAATGTTGTATGGATCTGAGGTTTGGGCTGTTGAGGAGAGAGAGAGAGAGAGAGAGAGAGAGAGAGAATGGAGAGAGTACAAATGGGATGTGTGAAAAGGATGTTGGGACTGGATAGAAGTAATAAGAGCGAAATAGTGTTGCAAGAAGTTGGAATAAGCATGTCTACAAGCAGTGTTCATCTGCCGTACTTTCCATGTCAATTACAATATTAGAGTATGATGCACAAACCCCGCGGGCCAACATTTTTGTGACCTGTTTTTTTGAAACAATCATGTTCAAAACTGTGTTTTCATATAAACGAATGCGTAAGGTATCCTACATAAAATATCTGAATTTCACGGGGCAATCTCTATTCCTTTAAGAGCTATGAATAGAAATGTCTAAAAATGCCCGTAAAAATCATACTAACATTAACGTTTGTTGCCGTGAAAGGAAAATTTAAAAATTTACAGAAAAATTTAAAACTCAATCAATAACTGTAAATCGTAGAATTGTCGTTCACAACTTTTTTGAAAGGGCATAAATGGGCCTTTCTAACTTTATAATTTACCTGCACTCCCTAGTTCTCCATATAGAGACTATCTAGAGAAAAATCAAAAGGGGCAATAGAGAGAGCGCAATAGAAGGGCCGGTGGTATGGGACAAAATTTGGGGAGTCTGTTAGAATGAGGTTGAGAATAATGGAGGTGTGTGTGAAGAATATAATGTTGTATGGATCTGTGGTTTGGGCTGTTGAGGAGAGAGAGAGATGTGTGAAAAGGATGTTGGGACAGAAAAATGCAAAACTCAATCAATAATTATAAATCGTAGAATAGTCGTTCAGAACTTTTTTGAATGGGCATAAATGGGCCTTTCTAACTTTGTAATTTACCGGCACTCCCTACCTTTCCATATAGTCGAAAAATATGAACAAAAATGCGTTGCAAAATTGTACAATTTTCACATGTCTCATTTAGGGGACTAATTAATTTAGACATATTCAGGCCTAGCCTATCAAATGCAACATTTCATACACAATCACCCAACATAAATTTATAATGTATAGCTTTATCGTGGGTGCCAAACATAGTCCCAAACATTATAACATCTTTTGCAATTTTCATTATTTTATTAATTTTCTCAAGGTCTTTGCAATTTTATGGCATTTTTGAAATTTCTCTAAATTTATATGAAACTTGACAATTTCATATTTTTGCAAAAAATTTTTTCATTCGACTAAATTTCAAGGCTTTTTCAAACTTTTTTTCAAATAAATTTCCATAAAGTATTTGATCGTTCAATTTCTTAAAACATTTAATAACTTACGGATTAAGAAGTAGATACCATAATGACTACATCTCAGAGTTTGCTAACAAATTGATTCACGTTTAGAATATCTCCTAGAAGTCATAAACAATAAAAAATATTTCCAAAAGATCCCCTCAAGCTAATTTATTTTAGCGGGGGACTACCCGCGCTTTATAAAGTTTACTGAAGCTGAATACTCGTGCAATATGAAAACTAATACGCATGTGGATGAATCAATAATGTAGGTATACTGAAAACAAGGAACATGAATTGCTGTGCGATAGCCGATTCGTTTCATAAGGGCTCCACAGACATCGTTCAATGGATGTGAATTGAATCGTACGGACCAAATCGCGCGAACCAATATAGCGCAGTACATTTGTTGAATTTATGCGCTGAAATGTCTCCTAGCAGAGGCAGCAGTAAAATCAGTAAAAAAGAAAAGGGAGAAAAGTCGTACAAAATGATGCAAGAATTGGCTTTTGAACTGAAAGACGATTTTTCTAGTTAATCTATTAAGCGAATTAAGAACCAAGAGATTGGAATAATTATGTATGAAACGCACCCCGGAGAGTCTAATTTTTTGAACTCATTTCTCTTGACGCATTTTAACAACTTCTTTTAGTTAATTGACTAAGTCTTCATAGGCGATATTTTTCATATGCCGAACTTTTGGTTTAATTTTCTACGTACATGGAAAATTTATAAAATTGTTTAAAAATTCTTCAGTGGTCAGTGCGTCTATGCGGTACGTACTGAATTAACGAACACAACACATATGGCAACTCAGAAACGTACACTCTTGTCCGTACGTTTTTCCGAACACTTGTCCGAACACTACGTGTTTAGCAAGCATGGACAGGTCCGTGTAGACCAATTTGCTTAAACTGAATCGAAGCCTTAACCTTCGGTTTGGCGCGCGTATTTCTGTAGCATAGGTCGCGCTGTATCAAAAACGTACATCAAGCGACCTTCTAATCTATATGAATTTGGGGATTTCGGTTTTTCCAGGAGTTAATATTAATGTTCACAATTGATAATAAAACTCATTTTAATTTTAAAAAGATATAAAAAGTATATTTATTCCTAAAATATAAAAAACTTTTTATCGCTGCGGCCGCTCTTAAGTCACTTTCGAAAACTTTCTAACAGGGCAGCCTGCCGTGCTGTGAAACGACGTAAGTAGCTTTCTTACGTAGGAACAGTTCCAAAGAGCAAAACATTCTTTCCACACCCAGTTTCTGTCACCGATTACAAGGCACATGATCAATTCAATTCAATTTTTGGTTTTAGTAAGAATGTTTCATTCTTACTAAAACCTAAAATAGAATTGAATTTATTACATTCCTTCCGTGACATAAACTGGGGTGGAAAGAATTTTTGGTTCGTACATACGAAAGCTTCTTTGCTTTTAATTTCTATACTATTTCTAAACTAGTGAACCAATATTCTGATGTTTTGTTTCTTCCAGATTACACAAAGTGTTTCAAATAGTCTCACTACTATAGTCTCACGTGGAAAAGTAGGTTTATTTGGAATGAGTGCGCGAAAAGAAGTCTTATGGAAAGAATAAACAGGGTGGAATGGGAAAGTATTGGTAGAATAGAAGAAATTTCAGGGGTTATAAGAGGGAACTTAAAAAGAGAAAAAGTAAGTAAGAAAAGGGTAAATAAGAAGAACGGAAAGGAAATGGAAGTGAGTGAACAATGGAAAAGAAAGAAAAGAGAGGTTAGGACAATGTTTAAGAAGGTGAGAGTGGGGCAAACCGAATGGGATGAGTATATGTATAAGAATGTATGGAAAATGGAAGAAAAAAAAGTGAGGGAATGTGCGAGGAGAAAAGAGGACGACGAAATAAGTAGTTTGAGGAGTGAGAGGGATATATGTAAATATTTGAGAAGAGTGGAATAAAAGCGGTGGTAAGGGGTATGAATGGAATTGTGAAAGGAGAGGATAAAATACCAAAGGAATGGAAGGAAAGTGAAATAGTGCCGGTGTATAAGAGGATAGAATGGATGTGGAAAGCTATAGGGGAATTACGATAATGAATGGGTTGTATACATTGTTTGCGAGAGTAATAAATAGCAGGTTAGAAAAAGAGCTGATGATAAAGGGTATTCTGTCACAAACACAGGTGAGTTTATTTGGATTGGATGTTATTTCAAAAAATCATTTCTAAATAATCTTCTTATCGAGACTATTATATTAAACTTTTGAATGTTTTCTTAATAGTGTTTAAAACTAGCAAGAATTCTTTTGATGACCTCACCCCAGTAAACCATACTCCCTCATCACTTGACCATGCTATGTCCAAAGTATTGCAGATTCCCTTGACTGTAAAGCGAATGCTATAGCGTATATCTCATCTGCAAACTATCAGCTTACCATAATTTCGAAAAATATTCCACTCGATACCAGTTCCAGACTGAAGAGGATGATAAATCCTAAAGCCTCATTCAAATAAACTCTCCAATCTCCCAACAATATACAAATCCAACAGGGAGTGGAGTTTTAGTTAGGGTAAAAATCCCACACTGTTGGATGCATGGGCATCCTTCGCCTTTTGAAGGTTTCTCCACTTCAATGTAAAACAAAAAAAAATTTTTTTGATGAGAAAAATATAAAATTAATTAACGATGGAACGTGCCATTATTAAGAAATATAAAAAAGTCGTAGTCATAAATACCGCGGGCTGACAGTTTTCTAAAGCTAACACGAAGCGACCGGATTTATATTGTCTTAAGAATGGCTCTCACTCATGCATTTTCTCCATGCATTTCTGTTGAACATGCAGAAATACAGAGCATTTCTGGCCATGCAAGTGTTAAAATGCGAATGTGTTCCCACTGATGCATTTTTTACGTTCTAATAGTTACTTTCTTTATTTGTTGTTACTCATATAAAAATGTAATGGTGGCCATTCTTGCTTCGGTGATAGATCATGTTGCGAAATTACCCACAACAAAATATTTAGTTCGAAAATTATAGAATTATTATTAAAAAATTTGTTTAAAAATGGATAGACAACAATTTTTCTTAAACATTATGATCTGTGCTGCTTTTCTGTTATTGGTGACATATACATAAACAGAATGACAGAGATAACCAGTGTTATGTATTACCAATTACATACAGTGCTATATACTATTGATAGTATATAGCACTGGGTGTCTCTGACATCCTGTTTAAGCTATGTCACCAATAACCGAGAAGCAGCACGGATCATAATGATTAATAAAATTTCTTGTCTATCGATTTTTAAAGACATTTTTTAATAATAATTCAATTATTTTCGAAATAAATATTTTGTTGTTGGTATTTTCGCAACATGATCTATCACCGAAACAAGAATGGCACTGGATGTATATACTATACACTACATGCAATGTTGCATGCAATTCCCCGGTAAGAAATGCATCAGTGTGAACACAGAAATGTACCAACTTGGTGTAAAAATGCATGTGCATCAAAATTGCATGAAAAAATGCATGAGTGGGAACCACTCTTTAGAAGTAAAGCCAAGTCTCTTAAAAGAGGTGTCCTTAAAACAGCATCTGCAATAACTATAGAAGTAGAGAGCATACCTCGAACAATTACTCATCCCAATAGTAAAAGTTAAATTCTTTGGAAGGCTGCATTTCAAGTACCTAGATTAAATAAGATAATATATTTGTTTATTATTTTAATCTTGTGATTACAATTAATAGCTATTCTGACATTGGACAAAATGAAATCAATATAGCTCTAGTTCTTAAACATTACAAATCGTATACTTCTTTAATTTGTTTTTATATTAACATAAGTTGGTAATATTTTTAACTTATTTATGTAAACCCGTTGTTTCTGGATGAACTCGCGTCCAAAGTTGCGAGTTCAGAATTCTCTCGTGAGAAGCTCTCTCATGATGTCCCTTCAAAAAATGTTATTACAAAAAATGTTAGTACAAAAAATGTAAATATTTTTAAATGAAACACATTTTTTATATGACACAAAATCTTATTCAAACTATTATACGAACGTGTCGATAATGTAAAAATCGCTAAGAATTTAGACAAAGTGGCGACAAAATCAATTTCATATAGGTATACGGCAATGCTACAAATGATACGGGGAAATACCAACAATGTCGATGATATGAAGATCAAATGTTACTATATCAAGAAAGTGATTAAATGTATATCGTCAGTAATTTCAAAAAGAGTCAACACATAAATGCGATAGTGTGAAAGAGACGTACTAATAACGTCGACAATGTAAATAATGTGAAACATGTCAAATCTGACATTGTCATTTCTGACACTGACATTGTCATTTCAATCTTGTCGACAAATGAAAAGTATTTCATACCTGCTACATGGTCAAAAGAAACATGCCAATATCGTCGATAATATAAACATTATGTTAAATGTCGAAAACTTGAAATTACATTATCAATATTAAACATATTGGGAGAATAGATATCGTTGCAATGTCACAACCTTCATTAAGAAATTAATTATAATAGTTGTTCTT
>WYDF02283403.1:0-16900 GCA_009867245.2 Adranes taylori | reverse complement strand
GTTTTCAATCAAACAATATTTGTCTGATGATAGGTTCAGAACGGAGTTAATGTATATTCACTTATACAAATACAATGGTGTTCTGTAAAAAGAGGGTGTTGATAAAGCTTAAATACCTTATCTCCATCAACCCAAAAAGTTCAACGGATTTTTTTCTGGCTTTATAGTCTGTTATAAATGATTCTCAATTTCTCGAAAATTACCTGCTTAAATATTTGATTAATTAATGTGGTTGCTTCATAGAGCAACGATATCCATCCTCCTAATTTGTTAATCCAAATATTATAAACAACATGTTATTTATTATATAAATTATTATCTCACTATAATTTTATCAAACACCTTCTCAAAATCTTTTTGTTTTGCAATGTCATACTCAATCGATAATATAGCGAGATTCCTTAAATGTTCTTGACCGATCTACGAGCGCTAGTAATGTTTTATTGGATTCAATTTGCTGCAGACTCTTTCACAGCTGGTATAAGCTAGAAGAGTCAATGCAAGTCGAAGATGGGATTTAAATCATTGAACCATTTTCTTCATGGCAATGTAAAACAGAAATATAATCTGCATTTTTAATATACTAGAATTATTTTAAAATACTAACACCGGATTCGCAAAATGAGGATTATGTTCCTGATCTTTGGTATCAAAATGCCGTCCTCAAAATTTTGTCGCCCCCAAGCAGTTGCTTGCTTTGTTGTGGCTTTTTGTGGACCCCAGTTTAAATGTATGTTTGTGAATGCGCTACTCTGAGGTTTGCGCCCCTCTGAGGTTAGCATCCCTGGCAGCTGCCCTGGAAGCCGCCCTGGCAGCCGCCCCGGTTGCTAGTGCCTAGCTACGACACTGAGATAGCATGTGGAAGACACTGAGATGGCATATTTTGAAGCCCCATTTTATAGGTTTATTCGTGATGTACTGCTTCATAATGTTATGACCTTTGAACTTGATCATGTGTTCATCTATGGACTGCCTCTTAGAGTTCTTCATAGCTTTTTGAAAATATAAATTGAAGAGTTGCATGACTGATCTAATTTTGTATGCTCAGTGTCACTCGCTTGCGGCTGACAATCATTATTACAAAATGTAAATTTTGACGTATTTGCTCAAATCTTGTTCTTGCCATAACATTAGCAATGAAAGGGACACCCATATCTTCATCAGTCGACCAGTAATTTCTAATTGTTGGCAAAACATGGTAACTTACTACAAAGTTCATGCCCAAGAACGCCTTCATTTTCTCCAATCGTAAAAAGTCCTCCATTTTGTTCGGCGTATTTAATACTTTCTTTCACTACTATGTCAGTCAGTAGCTTATCTAGTTGTGTCACTTCCATAAAAATATGCAATGGAGTCAACATATGTTGCCGATCAGAGAATAAATTTAGGCGCCCAAATTCTTACTCACTTTCATGAAATACATATGGTACATAAGAAGTCTTTCTCCATCGAAAATTAGGGATATCTTCCGAAGTCTCGCGTGAAACGGTATCTGGAGTAACGCTTGATGGGTTTCCTGAATAGAATCTTCTACTTCGACTATAGCGGGCCCATTTTCAACATTATGAGCGATGAACTGGTGATCTTCTTCATCCAATTGAAGCTCATCTTCTCCATCGTTGTTGTTTGCCATGAGTAACAGTAAAATCTCATCATCTCGTATGTGGAATTCTCTGTGCCCTGTTCTAGCGCCATTTCTGTACATACAACCAAAATATGTAAGTAAATATAATAATTATTAAGATAAATAACAAAATACTAATAATTAGATAGGTGTGAATTTCGAAAATTGTAAATGCTAAGGAAATTATAATAATCAGTCTAAAAATTGAGGCATGGTGGACACGTGTTTCTGGCATAGTGGTGTAGCCTTTATCAACATCCTCTCTTTCCAACTATAGGCGCAATGTATCATTGCATCGAACTGCGAATCCGATACTTAACAAGTACGCTGTATATGTCTCTGTAAACAAATTATTATAATTTCCCTCTTGAACGCAAAGTGTATGTAAATTTGCATATATTAAGATGTTAAATTTCTATTTATTCGCTGTATACTGCATTTGGTATAATGCATTACACCAGCTGTGTGTAATACATTTGGACGAAATAGCACCTGACAAATGGAGATGAACTATTAAAGTGTTTTATATCTAACGAATGCAGCAAGGGACTTTAATAAGTTCGCCTCGTATGACTTCTATTGAGTTCTTTTCAATTTACAACTTTCGAAATTAGCTCCTATTCAATTAAAAATCTGTCTGCAAAAATTAGATACTACTTACTTTCTTCATTAAAATACTAATAGTTTATAAAAATTTCACTTATGGTCACTTATGGTCCAATTCATTTTTCCAATAGAATTTGTCATCAGGCATTTGCTTTCATTTGTTCAAATATGCTTTATTATTGAACAAAATTATACTTACCGAATAACATAAAACATGTGAGAAAACACAGTAATTATATTATTACACAACACAATAAACTGAAATAATAACAGAGTACAACCCGCGAATGTTTTATCATTGGCGCCAATTGATTTGACGGTTCTTTTTTCTAAACGTTACCGTTGTACGTAATTTCGTTCGACATACATTCTATTTTAACATTCTGTATAAAAATGCAGAATAGGTTAATATTAAATACGACCAATTTTTAAATGAGGAAAAATGTTACTCTTGGTCATGAATAGGTAGAAAATGACGTATACTTTAAGGCCGAAGAGTACAATGCCAGATTGGAAATATAAATATTTATTTACAATATAATTTATACTAGATATTTGGTTTTAAAGTCACAATATTGTGTCCAACTATTTTAAGATACCAAATGCCAAAATGAAAAATGCAAAATTGGAATGCTTTAATGCACAACTCGAAAGAGTTAGATTATTAATAAAGTAACAAGAACAAAGAAACAATTGATAAAATAGAAATATTAAAATATATTACCTTGTGGGTTCGTCTAAAAATATGATTGGGGGATTATTTAATAGTTCTAAACCAATACATAAACGTTTTCTTTCTCCTCCTGACAGTTTATTTGTTAGAGTATTCCTTGCTTTGTGTAGTCGTAACAGGTCGAGAACTTCTGTGATCTGTATTAAAAGAATAGTCATAACATAATTTTTACAAATACGTAAAAATGATTAACCTAAGTTAATTTATAATTGAGCATATGAACATGCTTCAAATGTAATTGCTAAATTAAAATCGAACGATGTCCGAGTTGATTTTCGTACTAAACACATTTTAAAAACTAAACTTATAAGAACGAGCGCCCACTATTCACTAGCGATATTCTTTACATTAAGCGAGCTTTTAATTAAGTCTTACATGCTGTGAATATATTTCATCCCACTTTAAATAAATTTGTCTACCCACACCACTATTTAATTATCTATCTAGAACTATTTATTCTCAGGTGGGAGATCCGCAAAGATCTGTTCTCGTCACATTCCTATACATATAACATTCAGTCATGATGTCTCGATTCCTAAAGCCACAATACTGCTCTTTACGTTGGTGAGAAGGCTTTCTGGACTAGTGTTAAATCAGCGGAAACCGCCACAAACGTATCCAAAACTTGCTCAGCTCTTTTTTGATATGAACGCGGAAATGGCGTATAATATCAAACATTAGCAAAACAAATCCACTTCTAAAATTTATCACCAAATTTGTCCAAAAATTGACGCCCAAACCAAAGAGATACTCGCTCTTTTGATGGAAATTGATTTCTTTTCAAAACGAGACTATTTACCTGGAAATTATGTTCAATGTAACTTTCAAGTGGACTTTAGATTTATACTTGGATAACTAGGACGATTCTGAGAAGTGTAATTCCTGAGAGTATGAAAACAAAATAACATTAATATAAGACCTATCATTGATTAGTTCTTCTATTCGACCACAATCAATAATAATAAAATCCACAATTTAATCACATCTGAATGGAACATTTTACATATGTGAGCGGAGCAGCCCAATCTAGTATTAAATATCCATCACACCTAACAATATACTAACTGTGCAAGAATCAAGGTATCGCAGGTTTCCTCTGATTGTTAAGTGAATACTGTAGCACATGTTAGCCGCAAATAATGTACCACTTCCACACTAACATATCCAATAAAATACTAATGCCATGCTAAAGGGATTGACAAATATAAAAGGTTTTTTAATAAATTCTCTAGTGTCCTACTCTGAATTCAATTGCTATCGGGAGGGGGAGGGGGGAGGGGGAGGAGAGTTTAGTGGCCAGATCTCTTCGCCATTTTTCATTATTCTCCATCTCCTTCGTAAAACGAAATACAATCCAAATTTTATTTTCTGACTGTTTATTGTTAAAACGTTTCTGTTAAGAAAGGTAAATTATAATTAAAGGACTTTGCTTTTAAATTATTACAATTCCCTGAACAATAACATAAAGTTGAAGTATATTCTAAAAATGTCACAACATCAACTGATATACATTTACTAATTCAATAATTTGAGTAATTATAAATTAATACATACGGCTAATTGTTTCTTTTCTTCTGTACAGGTGTCTCCCAATTTCAAATCAGCTGCTATATTCATCATTTCGTTCACTGAAAGTAAGGGCTGTAGGACATCTTGCTGCATAATGTATCGTGATAGTCTTCGTAACGATCTCTTCTGTCTGAGTTCTCCGTTTAGATAGACATTTCCAGTGAATCCTGTCAGTCTATAACAACGTTTAATCATATTCAGTTGACCTTAAATTAGGTATAAAGAACCACCTGTAACAGATTTATAGAATAATATTCATGTAATTTGGACATATACAATCCTTGGGAAGGTTTCAATTTTATTCTTTGTATTAATTGTGTATGACTTGCTTAACTAAAATTTGTTGTTTAAAAGTTTGTAACAAAGTTACTGCGGTTATGAAATAATTAAAGCAATAATTTACGCGAACCCAGTACTGGAATAACCATTTATTAAATTTAGTAGGTATGTTGACACTGTAGAGAATTGTGTTATGTTGCTGTTCGTTGCCGCTGTGTTGTATACACATTGGCTGTGTTTAATGTGTGTTGACGTGAATGCGCCTAATAATTCGCGTTGTTTTCCGTACGAGTAGGGAGTAGAGGATTTTAAGAGTAGGAATTTTGGCTATGCTGTTTAATATGTAAAAATATTAATAGCGTCCGATGTAATGATTGATGCATGCACACTGCGCTGCTGTCTGTGAAAACCATACGGAATGAAAACGGTATGTGAGTCGCTAGCGGTGGCTATCACACAGAGTGAAATCAGATCGATGGCTTAGGCCTTATAAGTAACCGTGAAATTATTAAAATAATTAGTACCTAGTTTTGCGAACTCGAAAAAAAAAATCAATCAATAGCCGAGCCAAAGCACCGAGCAGAGCGACAGCCAGCCACAATCATCGTATAGACAGCGCATTTGGTAAGCGATTTCATATACCATATAAATCGCTCTTTTTATTGCATGTATTTTGGATAGCTTTGTTTCTCCTTCCACCTTACCTCCAACTTATTTCTTATATACCTAAAGGGTATAAATAAAGTGTATGAGTCTAACCTACGCTAACCCAGGTGAGGCTTAGTCGCCCAATAACAATAGCACCTACGCTAACCGAAGTGTTATTGTGCCTTACAATGTTCCTTTTTACTCTAATCACTAAAATGTATATTTCTAATCTACGCAATCCGAGATTTGTCTTAGTCCCTCAAGTAACCGTAGCACCCACGCTAACCGAGGTGTTACAGCGGCTTATAGTGTGCCTTTTCACCCCGCCCACTAGAGTGTATCATTCTAATCTACGCTAACTGAGATTAGTTTTAGTCGCTGAAGTAATCATAACACCTACGGTAACCGAGGGCTATAGTCAGGGTTGAAATCGATCGGAATATGAAAATAAGGACATATTTCGCATTAAAAAATAAGACAATATACAGGGTGTTGTATAGTTTTCCATAATCAATTTATTTATATATAATATAATATATAATTTACATACTTTTATTTATATAATATAAATATCAATTGTGATAATGTGCACTATCAATAATTTGCTCTAGCAATTCTCTATCTTTAGAAATTACTTTGCATATCTCGCGGCAGCTCAGGTCCAGATTCACCTTCACTTGCTGCATGCATTTAACTGTCTTCTCGCTGAGTTTGTTTCTTTCCTAAGTCCATTGTGCCGAAACAAGCGAGATCACCCGTTCAATAAAGGAATTACTAACATGAATGAATAAGGCGGTACTCACAATCCTATAAAGAAGTGGCAAAGAGTCGTTATCCGTGTTCTCGAGGAAAGCATTCAGGACCTTATCGAAAAGCTCGTCATTTAATGCCATCTGCGGATCGATCTACTTTACCAGCTCCTTAATGTCTTCATAATGGATGTTACGATCTCTTGGCACTGTCCATTTGATGTTTGTTGGATGCTTCTCCAGTCAATACCATTTGTTGATATAATCCAATATTATGTTATAAAATTCATGGAAACTTGACTCAGCACGCTCATTGTCAATTCCCATGAGAAGTTCGACTGTTCAGTCTCCAATAAATTCTGAACGCTGGCGTTGCAATATTGACCCCGTTGATGTCGTTGCTCGACAGCTGTAGGAAGTAGCGCATTTATTTTTTACAAGAGCAATAGTTGTTTATTGAAGAGCGATAGAACGCTGT
Organism: Adranes taylori; assembly: GCA_009867245.2. NCBI lineage: Eukaryota > Metazoa > Arthropoda > Insecta > Coleoptera > Staphylinidae > Adranes > Adranes taylori. The sequence continues at coordinate 10,214 of WYDF02283403.1, read as the reverse complement.
GCAGGAAGGCGATGATGACCAATGATTGATTTGATTTGAAAAAATCCTCAAGGATTCGCGGTGGACGCTTCAGCGAAAGAAAATATGCATTGAGGGGCTTCCAGAGACCGATCATCCGCTCAAGCACAGCATTTAACGACGTACATCGGGTCGTTGTATGAGTGGGCAAAGTTGGGTAGCTGGTATCAAGGCATTAATTAACAGTTAGAATATTTCGCAGAATTGTTTGAGGCTCTCCGCCCTTCGGGTTTTGGCTCTTGAAGTGGATGCCAATTTACACTACAATCGTCTCCACGTCAACTGTAAGGCTCCTTTCTGCTCCTTTCTTCGCAGCATTGTGGAAGATATGAGCATGGCAGGCAACCGGAATCAAACATATTGTTCGCTTTTTCAGTCGATAAAACACGTTGTTTTGTCCGCGTTGCTGTTGTCCACCAAAATTAACTGGCGCATTGTCTGCACAACAAGATGTCAAATGATTCAAGTCAAGGGCATTCTCTTCGGTTGTGGAGATAAATAAGTTCATGATGTTTTCTGAGGATACACTTGACACTGACCTCATATCAACTAGTCGCACTCTGACTCCAGTTTTTGAGTTAAAGAACCTGGGAATGAGAAGAAATTTCGTATGGCATGGTTTATTAAGATTACAGCAAGTTATAATACGGCTGTTAATAAAAATATTTGATAAAAATTATTTACCTTATTACAAGAGGATTCAGCTTAACTTCGTTGTGATGGGAGGCATCTCTCGAGATCGTGAATGGCTGCAGGCCCAGTTCCGAAAGCATATTTTTTGAGCGTACGGGCCTAGAACTCCAGCATTGATGGTAGCAGTCCTCGTTCTGGCAGAGGCGAATATTTTTGCAATATCGGAATCAGGGAAGATTATTTTAATGATATCCGAAGTACAATTGTTGGACAGGAATGACTGCTGGTGCTTTATAGTACGGAATGTACAGGTACCTTCAGCAGCGGCTGCCTTCGTTGAGGAGAACAACTTGTGACAAAGTTCACTGAATAACTTACAGCAGAACTTCGGCAGCGTTCTTATGCTTGTTGGTACTATTATGAGCAGTAATTGCTCCTTTTCCCATAGCCTCCAGATTGATCTCACTATTGCAAATCCCACAAAGTGCGTAGTCTTCGCTTTAGCTGCTTTGCTTGATACCATTAAATTCGATTTTGTATCATTCACGAAAAATGTGCTTGCGTTTACTCCTCGATGACAGCGTGTCGCGCCATTTACTGATAGTATATTGGTAAATGGCTACTATTCCTACCATTTCCATCGTCCGGATCATTAAACTAGAGTAAACTGCCCACCTCCCCGTTCTATTATACACCGCATTTACATATTTGTCGCATTATTGCTGTTTCGTTAGTATTTTATCACCGCAAATTTGTACTCATTTATATTGACTGATTTATTATAGCTAACCACCATTAATGCGTTACTGACTAATTTGACACTTTCACTTATATTTATTTCTTTGTTTGTATTATCTATATACACCAATAGACTTGCATTGCCAAATCATTAATGATTTTTCTTTAATTAGCAGTTAAAATCTTTTTCAGCTGGTCGTAAGAACAGGTACTCCTAGACTACTTACGTGCTTAGCTGCCTGTACCCTCAGGAAGTCCACAGAGGACAGGTGGAACAATGAGAATGTTTCCAAACTGCGGTATCACGTTAAACTGACATGACGGCCGAAATTTATATTTCCGGAGGTTATTATATTCTGTAGTAAGATATTAGTGTACGCCATTTATGACATCGCTTGACTCTCCATTAGCAGTTCCGCGAACGAGAATCTATCACACATTGATAAGGCAATCGGGCACGCAACGGTAAAGGAACCTAAACTATAAATATTTCTTCTCCTTACATTAACTGTTTATCTATATGATAAAAGTCTACATGGAGTCTATTTCACCACCATAAATAAAGAAGCTGATTACTTTTAGATGCTGAAGAATGTGGTATACTGTTATGGTGGATGGTACCAGTAGTTGCAGATTACCGACTCTAACCAGACTTCTACCCTTCTGGAGCTGTTCCTAAATCGTTCTAAGATGGTACGCGTTCCGTGAAACGGTATTTTAGAACAGGTATTGCGTTTGACAGGTGTCATTTGAAAATCCAAGATGGCGGATGTTTTTCCGGTTATCATTCGGGAGAACCCTGACTTTAAGATCTGGCGCAATTGGGACATTGGGTACGCGTGGGGGCTCTGCCCTGCACCGGGACCTGCGTGAGCGACTCTGCCCTTCACCGGAACCTGCAATAGGGGTATCTGCCTTGCACCAGGACCTGCGGTAGGGGACTCTGCCCTGCACCGGTACCTGCGGTAGGGGACTCTACAACTGGACCTGCGTGGGAGTCTCTCTGCTTCAACTGGGCCTGCGGAAAGGGGTGGGGGCCTAGCTCTGTGGAGGTGGCGCTCGACGTTTCAATTTGAGGTTATGTTTTATACTTCTTCTTCTTCTATTTATTTTAAGTAGACCTTCTTTAGCCTTTGCAATACCGTGACCTATATCCAACGGTATGTTTTATCGGTATTAAGTATTTTTTTAACTGGTATTTTCAGACTTCAATGGTTGGTACTGCAGATCCCTGTATTACTGGTTGTCTACATTTAATGATTCGCTACAATCGTTCGGTCCTAGATGGCTCCTCACCGACCCACTGTCTGTGATGCACTTTCAATGTATTGAATGTACTTCTAGTATCGTATCCCCTCTCTATCCCTTCTCTACATGTATGTAATCTGTTTACCCTCTATGTATAATCAATCGTACACACTCGGTCAGGCTCCAATTTACCCTCTATGGCTCTCCGTGTATATGTCTGGGATAGTTTTCACTCTCTTGGGTCCCTCATAGCTCGCTGGGGCCCAAAACTGGAAGCAAAGCTTTAAAAACCGGATTTGCGCAGCGCTACGATCATCCCTTAACCCTAATTGATGCATTTTGGTATATTTTAGTTACAACGCGCACGATTCCAAAAGGCACTATTTGAAATTTAAGTCTGGTAAATCTAAAATAGTAATCATTTCAAAAAAAGAATAAAAATTCACACGTATGATGAATCAACAAAGTTCTTACCTCTTTCAAAAACAATAGCTCATTGTTTAAAAGGTAACATAATACTTACTATTTCTTATAAATGTTTCCGCGTTTCTGGACAAAATAAATCATGTCAATAAAATACTTATTAAAAAAATTTTATTGTTCGAAATAAAATGTATCGAAAAAATTATACAAAAAGTTTTTTTGTTGTTCAAAATAAATAAAAACCCCTTTGTTATACGTCCAATTATCTGTATATTTAATTTTCTGCCTTAATATTTAATTTTGCGTGAATAAACTACTATAAAGAATTTTGCATTATGTATATTGAAATTTGAACTGAAGATGTACTATGAATTGAATCGAAACCTCGTTATTGAAAATTTTACATATTCATCTTTATAGAAACATTAATCTTAGATCTTGACTTGACTAAAATCGTCTGAAGATATTCTTATACTCTTATGAGATGTTTACTACTAATTGAATCTATTTTCCTACCACTGGAATCTGTTTTCTAACAGCTGGATCCCGTATCTCTATGAGTTTGAATTATATATGAGCTAACTAATATTAATTAAATCTAGCAAAACTACTTCCCATGCTCACTCCTTCACTGTAATTCCCATTATAATACTAAGTTCCTATCATTAATATTATTGATATTTGAACTGAAGATGTAGTATGGATTGAATTGAAACGTCGGTATTTTTATGTACATTTGATGTATTAACTAAATATATAATGACTCCATCTGAATTATTTGGATTTATTTGAATCGGAATTATTTTTAGTTAGAATTTTGAGAAACTCTATTTCTTTTATTTATTTTGAAAACCATTTTCACATAAAAATATTAAGAGTCTTACATTTTCTCTCATCTATACATTTAAGTTAGTCTCTCATCTATTCATTTAAATTATAAGCGACAAAAAAAATATCCACGCGTACTTGCTATCAAATAAACAGGTTTTTAGTGTAAACAACTCAGGTTTGAATGATTAATTACAATATATTAAGTTTCATATGAATCTCTTTATAATGTTTATTCACGCAATTAAATATTAAGACAGAAAATTAAATATATAGATAATTGGACGTATAACAAAGGGGGTTTTATTTATTTTGAACAACAAAAAAAACTTTTTGTATAATTTTATTCGAGAAAGATAAAAGTTTTTTAACAATAAGTTTATTGACTTTTGATTTATTTTGTCCAAAAAGGCGGAAACATTTACAAGAAATAATAAGTATTATGTTACCTTTCAAACAATGAGCTATTGGTTTTGAAAGAGATAAGAATTTTGCTGATTCATCATACGCGTGAATTTTTATTCTTTTTTGAAATGATTACTTTTTTAGATTTACCAGACTTAAATTTCAAATAGTGTCGTTTGGAATTGTGTGCGTTGTAACCAAAATAGACCAAAATGCATCAATTAGAGTTAAGGGATGATTGTAGCACTGCGCAAATACGATTTTTTGAGGCTCCAGCGACCAATGAGGGGTCCAAGAGGAAGAAAACTACCCCAGACATATACACGGAAAGCCAGAGAGGATAAATTGGAGCCTGACAGAGAGTGTATGATGAATTATACATAGGGGGTAAACAGATTACACACATGCAGAGAAGGGATAGAGAGGGGATACGATATTAGAAGTACATTGAATACACTGGAAGTACATCACAGAAAGTGGGTCGATGAGGAGACATCTAGGGTCCAATAATTGAAGCGAATCATTAAAAGTAGGCAACCAGTAATATAGGGATCTGCATTACCAACCATTGACATCTGAAAATATCAGTTACAAAAATACTTTGTAGCGATAAAACGTAACGTTGGATATGGGTCACTGTATTGCTAAGACTAAAGAATGTCTACGTAGAATAAATAGAAGAAGAAGAATAAAACATAACCTAAAATTAAAACGACAGAGCCAGCCCCCAGTCCCTTCCGCAGGCCCCTTGCAGCGCAGAGACTCCCACGCAGGTCCAGGTGCAGAATCCCATATCGCAGGTCGCGGTGCAGGGTAGACTCTCCTACCGCAGGTATCGGTGCAGAGTAGAATCCCCTACCGCAGGTCCCGGTGCAGGGCAGTTTGCTACCGCAGGCGCCGATGCAGAGCAGAGTTCCCTACCGCAGGTCGCGGTACAGGGCAGAGACTCCTACCGCAGGTCCCGGTGCAAGACAGAGTTCTCAACGCAGGTCTCGGTGCATGGCAAAGTCCTTCACGCGTACCCCAAGTCTCCAGTGTGCAGGAATCGGACACCATTACACCCAACAGATTTTAAAGTCCCCCCATCTGGTATTTGTCATCCGCCATCTTGCATTTTCAAATGACATCTGTCAAACGCAATACCTGTTCTAGAATACCGAAACAATACCACTCTGCGGAACGGGTACCGTTTTAGAGCGATTTAGGAACAGCTCCAGAAGGATGGTTAGAGCATACAATAAATTGTTTATAAAAATAAACCTGTAAAATGGGAAAGATGTTTAGCTAATTATTGCATAGGTTTCAAATTTTACAATACTAATTTCATATCTGAAAGTCGAAGTAAATAGTGAAATCTTTTACATAAAATGGAATTTTCAAAATGAAAAACTCGACAAACTGTATTTATTAAGAAAGAACAAATAATTTGCCAAGAGAAACATGATCCAGAGAAAATCAAAATCTATTCTATTGGAGCTTTCCTGAATAAAGCTTATAGCGTACCAAGTACAGGTAGATTCAAACGCAACTATCAATGAGCCCTGTCACACTACCAATGAGTTTGACAAACCACATTGATCAAACAAAATTGATGACGTCACGCTTGGAGTTTTGTCTTTTCTAATTTTTAGAGGTGCTTCTGAGTCCATCAAGCAGTTTGACGGGATTTTCATTCTGATTGGCTAATTGACAAATTTTTTACACGTTGACATAGTTTCCCCACTTGCTTATTACAAATAAGATATCAAAATTAACCAAAATTTTCTGGTCAAATTGCATTGAAAGTCTGACAACGATTTATAAAAAAATCGCCAATCTCTTTAGTTGTGACTTTATTATAATAGTTTGATTAATAGAATTTGTTAAACTCATTGGTAGTGTGAATCCCTGGCACCCTGTTAAGAATACTCATCTAGATCTTACGTTATGTCTGTATTTCTGAAATAAATTCAGTGCAGCAGGCACTGTACACGCATGGTATTTCGTGTCATTTATTTTAAATAGCTACGTAAGCTGCAATTTTGTGTTCTGCGTACAAATTTTTATACTTGTGCACATAGGTAGTTTTGCACTGCCCTTGTGAATGTAACATTGCCCATCTGAATGTAAATTTTTATTTAATAAATATAAAATAAAAATGTCAATATAATTTATTTCTCCTCTACTTAATTGGAGAAGAAATAATTAAGTTTGTCGAATGTGCCAAAACTCAAACAGAGATCTTCGAGATACAATGTATATTTGATATGATCATGGAAGAGATTTTTTACAGTTTTCTGTAGATATTCCGTATTAAAACTCTAAATATTTGTTCCTACAAAGATAAAGTGTAAGTTTCATACTTACTAAATATTTTAACACTTACTGATACGCAGCTAGAATATTTAGCAGAGTTGTTTTTCCTGCACCAGACGGACCTAAAATTGCGTGCAATTGGCCAGCCTTGAATCGTCCGCTTAGACCATGCAGAATGCTTTTAGTACCTACAATAAAAGAAGCCTTTCAAAATCATATGTATTGATTACGAAGTCTTTTCGCTGGGCCTACAGAACCCTTATATTTTGAATCAAATGTTGTTGGACTTTTAACTAGTTATTAACAAGTTTACTTTAAAATGACTAATTGTTAAGTAGACTTTTTTAATACATGTTCTGTTACAGAATTATTGATCTTATCAAAGCAGTATCGAGGTTATGCTACTGACCAGTATACTGCTTTTCTTATTCTGATTGATTGTATCACTCACGAACAAAAAATGCTCTGCATGAGTTCTCAGGATTGGGTAAGAAATTAGCTGATTTAAATATTGTTATAATAAAGTCCTCAACTTAATATTTGGGTAAACATAAAAATATATACGCAATAACAAGGTAATAAAGATGAGGTTTATTGTATAGATTTTTATGGCTTCTATTTATAACTCAAAAGTTGTTAGGCTGATTCCATTACCATAATACATTAGGAAAAATAACAAGTAAAGTAGCGTACTCGCGATAATTTGATTTCTGATATTATGTTGTTCTTGTGATTGAATTTTGGCTTTTCTTTTGCTTCTCCACGACATCGGTAGAATTAAATGGTTGAATGATGAATGATTAGCGAAGATATTGTAGGTCACCTCTAGTTTCAAATCTAGTTACCACAACAATTTATTTTTATTTAAATACGGCTAATAGGCATAAGTTGGTATAATAGGGTTAAGTGGGGATAATAGGGTCATACAGAATATATCAAAGGTTTTAATTATGCATACCTTTCTCACATTTACCAAAGGCCTCCTCAACTTTAGAGGGTTTCTTACAATAAGAAATTTACCACTACTAATTTTAATGTCCCACACCGATATCTAAAATACTTACCGGTATTGTGTTATACTATACCCAAAACGAAACCCCCAAATAACACAATTAATTTAACATGCGTGTACCCGCCTTAAATCCATCACGTGGCGATGACTGGACATATTCTAAGTGGGGGGCAAACACTGAGTACATATTTTCATCGCTCTGAGGGGACACTGACTTTTTGCAGACTTTTCAACGTCTACTGTATGTAGCGCCTACAACCTGTTAAATCCATATAAATACATGATTTAATCTAATTTGATGTTTATTTTAATTTTTTTCATACTATTATTTTCTAACCGCTCTTGTATATTCATGGCACTGACTTTTTAATGTTATCTTGTATAATTAATAGACGAACTATAGACGCAAATAGCAGCATAAAATGAACCCATTTAAATTTTTTTCAGGCCATTATATTTCAAAACCGTCTCTGTATAATTTTGGCACTATTATCCAGATGTTTGCAGGACATGGCCAGTTCCAAGCATATCTTAATAGAATAGGAAAGGAACACAGCGAAAATTGCGAACACTGAGGGGCAGGCAGAGACGACGCAGCCCACATTATTCTGGGTTGCTGTGCTTGGAGCTTAGAAAAAAAAAACTGGAACAGACTCTAGGTCAGAAAACCAAAGTGGACGTAATTGTGGAAAAGATAGTGGAACACGAACAGTGCTGGGTCGAAATAGAAAATTTCGCAGCCAAAGTACTTAAAGTTAAAGAGCAAGCAGATAAACCCTGACAATCTACTGCTAATGACGAGATAGTAAACATAATTCTCATAAATATGCAGACAGCTTCAGGGAACTAAATATAACCCAACAATGGAAGTAAAGATCACGTCTCCATGACAAGCATTGAGATATACCTAAGGTAAAGCGATGACAGGATGCGAAGTATATCCTTATTGGTGATCCCAGCCATGATAGTAAGAATTAGAGGAAGGTGTTTTACTGGGTTGGAGTCCCACACAGCGTGCATCCCCGTGAGTGTCTAAACTAGGATCCATGGCGACAAGCTATTAACATATTTTTTAACTAAGTCTAAATATTTTAAAGAAAATCGAGGCTAATGTATAAAATATACACTGTTATCGAAGGTGTTAGTAAACTTTAAATAAAATTTACTGCTCAAAAACAGCTATATATGTTATTATTCAAACTGCAAAAATGGAGATCTTTAGTCTTAAGTTTTAATTTCCTCGTCGTTTCAATTTGAGATTATGTTTTATTCTTCTTCTATTTACTTTACGTAGGCATTCTTTAGCCTTAGCAATACCGTGACCTATATCCAACGTTATGTTTTATCGGTACTTGGTATTTTCAGATGTCTATGGTTGATAATGCACATTCCTGTATTACTAGTTGTCTACTTTTAATGATTCGCTTCAATCATTCGACCCTAGATGGTTCCTCACCGACCCACTCTCTGTAATGTACTTCCAGTGTATTCAATGTACTTCTAGTATCGTATCCCCTCTATCTCTTCTCTGCATGTATATAATCTGTTTACCCTCTACGTTTAATCCATCGTACACTTTGTCAGGCACACAGGTCTGTAAAGTAATGTGTTAAACCCAAAAAGATATTTTTTAAAGACCACTTTTTTAAACTCAGGCATAATCTTGCAGCTTTATGGAAAGAAGTAAGAGAGAAGAAATCTCCGCTCTTCCATCTCCTCCCAAGATCTGCCCTTGATTGGCAGTAACTTAAGACTAATACGTGTTTTTGGGACCCATTGTTCCCGAACTTTACTTTACCACATAAACTGTTTTCTATTGTTTTATTAGTATACTTATTTTTACAAGCACTAATATTTCAATGTAAATACTTACGCGAACAAACAATGACATTTAATAATAATAATAGATTCAAACTAAACGTGACTTGTAAATTATTAAATCCGTTATAAGTTCATTGATTCTATAAATTAATAATGCAATTGCGTGTAAGTAGTATATTTGAAGTGTTTCTTGCTAAACTTATGCATTTAATGAAAAAGTCAATGTCTTCAAATGAATGTCGCACCTACTGATTTGTGTTTTGAAAGTTATATTTGATATAATAAATAACTGATTCTAGGTGATAAAAGAATTAGGTGATAAAACAGCTAGGTGATGATTCTATTGTGTGATTAAACTATTGTAGAATTGATAGAGTGAAATTGGGGTTTTCTATTGCTTAACTAACATGCAACTTTTATTTTCGTAAGGGCCGGATTATTCATCTTCTAGTAAAGTGGCAAGTAGCGTTACTTGGCATATAAAATCTTACTAACTAGTAACGTGTTCATTCATATTCAAGTAAGATTTAATTTTCAAATAAAGTTAGATAGTTACAGAGTTAGACAGGATGGACGTAAGGAAAAACACACTTTAATGTACATAGGTTCTTCTTCTTCGTCCAACGTCGTGGCCGACGTGTGATGACTATATGGAGGATGTTTCTGTGGTGCAGGGCGGTCTTCCAGGGTGTATAATTCTTTGGACCGTTATTTTTCATGTCCGTCGATCAATTGCCTGACGTGTAGCTCCGTTGATACTCGTTTCTGTTAGTTTTGAGATTACATCTGTCCA
>WYDF02283392.1:0-16900 GCA_009867245.2 Adranes taylori | reverse complement strand
CTTGGCTTGGCTTGGCTTGGCTTGGCTTGGCTTGGCTTGGCTTGGCTTGGCTTGGCTTGGCTTGGCTTGGCTTGGCTCTATGTAAATCTATGTATCATTCCTACCCTACGTGATGTCGTAATACATAATTCCACTCTTACCGCATTCCCATGAATTGCAATAGAGCGCAGCAGTTGGCAGCAGCATTGAGAAACAACGACGTGGTGTAGTATAGCGTACCAGTGAATGGCATCGGCCAACTTATTAGTGCTTCCACGCACACGCAACTAGCGTACATAATTCGACATACATATTATAATACATAGCGAAAGTAAATTAAGCGGCAGTACATCTCTCTCTGATTCATGTAATATATTGTTAGCAATGCCCGAATCGCAAACTCTTTCGTAGGTTTTCAATACTTACAAATAATAAATACATTCAAGTTCATTATTACTTTAGGGTTCCCAAACCCTATTTATCTGATCGATTTAATTTATTTATCATGAAGAATTATGAAATCTAATGGATTTAATCTATTTAATCTATGTCTCGTAACATGCTTTGTTCCAGCCTACCTGAAAATGATGAAAACGACTTTTAGGTGTTTCGATTTCTGCTATAGGTGAATGGACGCGGCGAAACACTTTATTTCTTTCGCACGTAATGCATTCGCCAATACAATGCTTAATGTCCTTGTTCATTTTAGGCTAACCAAGTGCTCGCAAACTAAATAGAAAATTTTTCGACCACCAGTATGAAGTAAATTATGTAATTCATTTTCTTTTTGATTCATTTTCTTTTTTGAGTTATAACTTTCTTCTTTGAGTACTTTTCGCATCTATATATATCGCTAATTACGATTACGACGCCGAAATAATCGATCTACTTATGCGCGGGCTAATTGTTTGAAATCTAAAGTGTTTTAATTAGAGGAAAGCGAAAACGAATCTGCCCCATTATTTTTATTACCTTGGATTTGTGCAATTTTGCAGTCGAATTGCGAAATATATTATAAATATCTTTGCATCCGAAAACATTTTTCGTTGGGTTTATCGAAGGCGCAAATCAAAGGCTAGTATTTAGTTAGCAGGTTTAAATTACGTCTTTCGAGAAAACATGGACAGGCTTAATACATACGTAAACGTAAACGGCCCCGCCAAAGGTCGGGCGTTGAGTAACTTTTAGGAAGGTTGCGCTGGAAAGTTTATGAGAGAAATATTGTAAATGTGGCACTTCATCGTTATTTATTTCTTGTAGTACCGCGTCCTCAGAGAAATTAGAGACGACGACCAAATCGCCACAGTCGCATCCCTGTGTCATCCTGGCAAGCGAGTGTGTTAGCTAAGTCCGATTTACTTGCCTCGAACGTAATTGAAATATCGGACCACTGAGTTGTTCTTACGTCACGTATATTTAATAAATCGTTTAAATATGCTTGCGTTTCAGTCTTGTAGCGAGCAAACTAAACATAATAATTTCTCATACCCATTAATGCATGTAAGTTTTCGGCAGGGGTGTGTCTAAAATATTTTCTACTTTTGTCGGAGATCGTCAAATTCGGTCGTGTGCGATATTTCGAACCAGAGAAAGTTTAGTTTATTTTTACCTAACCGACATTTGGTAATAATCCATTTGTGATAATTGTTTCAGTACTATTCGTAAATCCTTTAAATGCTCCTCCGTGGAGTTTTACGTGATAAAAATATTATCCAAATATGCGAAAACAAAAGGCAGGTGTAGTACCTCGTTCGTGAATTGTTGTATCTGTTTTTTAGATGTCGTGCTCGTTTACGGCTATTTGGTTATATGCACAGTTTAAATCTAATTCTGAATAAATTGATGAAACTTTTTGATTGATGACATAGACTTTGATTGAGCATTACCTGCAATGCGTCTTTATAACGCTCCGATAATCTGTATGTCTTGGCAAGCTTCGAAGGGTTGGTTGTTTCGATATGGTACGGCACGTTACAATTGATTGCATCACAAAATGAAGGTGATCTTGTTGAAGACTTGAAAATTTATTCTACATTCATTCTCTTTAACTTTAACGTTCTGGTTTGTTTGTACATTTACCTTCACAACAGTACAAACGTAAAAACAATAACATATACTGGATGCAGGTGTACTATTTGGAATGGTTTTTCTCTAAATAAATCACCGCTAATTAAATAATGTTCTGTCTATAATAAATTAAATATGCACCAGGGAGTTTTCGGCCCGATGTAGTTCGATTCGATGGTAAGTCGACCCGGTGTATATGTCTTTCATATTTAATTAACCCGCACATGCCTTTGAGTCGGCTGGGTTCGGATGTATTTTTCAGTTCTGAGCGGATTTGTTACGCTCCAATCTAAATTAGATCGCACTCGCTCTATTTTACGGCTAAACTCAGAACACTCATGCTCGGGGGAATCACTAATAAATTTCTCGGATAATACGGAGATTGGGTTAATATGGAGAAATTATTTTCCAACTCTCGTTGTGTTAAAGCGAAATTCGAATATCTATACCTATATGTTTCTTACTATAAAATCTAACTCTAGCTAGTATATCCAGTACAGTAGTTCTGTTTATATCCAGGACAGTAATTTTCTTTGTTCATTTTCTCTTGATCTAAAACATTTAGAAGTTTGTAATTATTAACTGAATTTATACCGATATAAGTGAATAATAAATTTATTTATTCTATTAAATTTAATTCAATTCAAGCTTGTACTTATTTATTTATACATAAGCAAGAAGCATGAAGAATATTCCGTTTTATATAAAACTTGAGATTATATTATTTTACTCGAGAACTAAATTTCTAGTTACGAGTTTTGCAAACTTTGTTAAAAGATTTTTGGTGCAATCTGTTTTAATATAATACGCTATACGGACGAGTCACTCATTGCTAATACATACTTCAGGCTTTCAGTTTGGTTAATTTAAGTTGCGTAATTAGAAATTAAAAATTCTAGACGGCGTAGAAGGAAGTTGAACTTTTATAAATCTACGTGTAGTGAAAACAATTATGGTTATACTTAGTCTATATTAAACATTTGCTGCAATAACTGGATTAAATTAATATTAATACACGTATACAATTAACATTAACTAAGTTTTAAAGCTCAACTATTAGATTTAATGCAATGACAATATAAAATACACATAGCAGAAAATATAGCAAAAGAAAGTATTGTCTCGTTATTTTTCCGTGACAATCTAGCAGGGTGAATTTTACTAAATAAATAAATTGCGTCTTACTAAATTAACCTGGCCGACTATCAAAAGGTATCTAAAATATATTTTAATAATTTATTTCTTCCTTGTAAATTTATTTATGGCACTGAGTTAAAGCCGTTTAAATCCATGCTTTTCCCAAAAAGCTATTATATGGAATTTGCATTGTAGTTGTGTCCTATGAGGTTTTATACTGTTTACGGCATCCAAATTCCCTAATAATTGATTTGAATCATAATCCAATAGAAATCCAATGGAACAGTTAGGGACCTTATTGGAAGGAAGGGGCCTTTTTTAAGGAAGAGCCTTAAAGCTAGCTGTCATAAGACTTTGGTTGCAGCGTAACCAGAAGAACAAATTTGGACGATTTAAACCAAGCCTAACATTTCGTGGTACCTTAAAGTAATACTCAAATCGAAACTTATTTGCGCCGCAGAAGATCTGTTGCACCTTTTGAGTGGTTTGCTAAGGTTGGTAAGCTTTTTGACGCAACCATAGTCCGTCCTGCTAGCAGAACAAGGCCAGAAATGCAGAGTAACTACGAACCGAAGCTAACAATTAGTGCGGCATTATATCGCACCTGCTTTTATTTTTTCCTTTATTCACATCTAGCTTAATTATGGGCTGTAATAAAATTTATGTTATAATATATATGTGAATCCTTTTAGAGTTATTTTGAATGCCTATTGAATAAATAATTTTCCTCTCTTAAAGACACAAATACGAAATATTATTCTCAAAGACTATTTGTAAACAAATTATTTAGAGCAAAGAAAAATACGCCATTAGAAACGAAATTAATTTGTAAACGATTCAGAAATTCACTTTCTCGAATTTTACCTTTCTCTCGACCGAAAATTTATCCGGGTCTTTTATACTGATTCTAAAACGTTTTGTCTGTTAAGTCGTTGTGTTATTTTTGAAAGCAGCATCAAGCTTTCGTTTTATTATCCTAATTGCCTCTTCAGCGTTTTCGAAATACTCCTTATTGAGCTCATTTTCACTTTTCTCTTCTCTTTTGTGTATTATGAATTTCAGACTTTAAAAACAAAAAAAAAACTGGGAATTTATATTTTGTTGTAAAGAAATTATAAATAATATCTTGCTGTAATAATAATTGATTTTCTTGAAAACATTACATCTATATTTAAATACGCGTCACAGGAATATCTAATTTATTTAGTTTATATGGTATATGAAATTGGTTAACGATATATTGTTCTTAATTAAATATTAAATACTGGTAACTCTTGCTGATTGCGACCACAGCGAGTGCGTTATTGTGCTGCATGCACTACAACCTGAGACTATATAAAACACGCAGATTGTTATGGAAAACACTCAGAAATTCCAGAATCGGGTATCGCAGACGTACAGCCAGCTGAAAAATATCCCACTGAGTTTGGGGAAATTCTGGAGGGGAAAATTATCCACCAAATTTAATTTTTACGTAGACAAAACAGGACTATTGGAAACGAATACCAACACGTGGTTTATTACCATAGAAAAGATGACTGTTGTGGATTTAAAGCAGCCAATTGAGATCTAACTCGTCTTCCAGGCGGAAATCTATGCGGAGAACTCCAATTGAATACAGGTTTATATTATAAACCATTTACCAGGTTATTGCCGAAATAACCGCAAGGCTTGGATTACATTGAATACATGTATGACTGGTTACAATCTTGTTTCTGCCGGACAATAAAAGAAAATGATAATGGAATACCGAGCGAAGATATGGGAATTGAACCATGGGTCATTTTGGTGTTGGACAATGCGCTGGAACATCCTCTGGTACTTGAAATTATGTGCACTGATTTTCCACTTGAAGTAGTATAGTATTTTTACCTCCAAAGAAAACGATAAGCCAACTCATTGAAGTAGGTGAGATATATGATCATGCGGAGGTGGTGGAAACAATTTAATATTATGAAACCTATCAGAAACATCGACGAAGCGTAGAATAGTAAAATCATACGGCAAGCCTTTATCCAATGAAGAGTTGTAGTAAATGGACTATGTCCTTAACAAACACCGACTAGGAACCTGTTCCGGTGCGAAATTTAACTGTTAAGATCATTAAAAGGACCTTTTTCTCTTCAGAATCAATGTTGGATTTATTAAAAGAAAACGAATATTACAAGCGAATTAATTGACGGTTATCGACAAAGTTTATGCAATGAACGTTTTTATGCTACATAACACATTTATTTTGGTATTTATAATGTTTATATTATCAATAGCGTTTTTACATACTCTAAAGTGATTTTTATGTTCCCCCCTTGACTCCGGAATTTCTCTTATTACTCATTGCAAACGTATCCTTTGCAATCACCGGAGGTACCTATACACTCGAAATCAATTCTAAATAGGCTTACCATATTTGTAACGTTGTAATAAGTAATCGTATTACTTTCATTCTAATTTTATGAACAAATTAAAAACTGTCACCGATATAAGTGAATAACTAGCAATAAGTAACCTAAAAGTTGTAAAAAGGTCAAATCTTACAAAAGAGTCTAGCATTTTAGTTTAACGTTTTTAGTCTTGTTTAATATTCCGTTATATTTCTGTTTACCTATTTCTTTTTCTTTCTGAACTATTTTTGTACTGGTGATTGGCGTGCTTTTTGTGTTTGATTGTTATAGGACATTCTCAATGTGTAATTTTGTTTCATTTGAATAATATAGAGCTCTGTCTATGTACATGTTAGAAGTAATGCGTTGCTGCGTCTGTGGGTTTATTAGAGGTCAGCGAATGGAGACTGTTGGCGAATCTATATAAGTGATTGCAAACATATGCTTTTCGTCATTTATAATTATAATTTAACGATATCATTACCTATATTTTATATTGTGCTTTTAAAATCATTTTCAAAAGTAATGTTTTTTTTAACAAATTTTCTTAAACCGAAAATTTAAGTTGAGCGAATTTCATGTTGTGGGCGAACTTCTGGTTATCTTCTCTGTCGTCGCCTTTTCGCCTCCCAATCATTTTTGCTCTCTTTTCTGCTGACATCAGGTTCAATACTTTTTTGGGTCGTTGACAACCAGTTGCCATTATTGGGGTATCTAACTTACAAATATACATAGTGTCGTATTTTGATTATTTTGTTGATTATAGAAATATGAAATTTTATACCTTATCTACATTAAAGTTATAGCACAGGTACTTACGTAAATTATGGAAAACACTTGAAAAATATACAGAAATATCACTTCTGAATTTGAGTTATAACCTGCTTCAACTATGTTTGGTTTTCTGTTAAATATATTTGAATAATATTAAAAAATGTGGAAATTGGAATATTAAAAATGTGGAATTTTTCGAGTTTTTAGTGTTTTAAAAATTTAATACATCTTTCTCCGATTTTAGGCAATTTATAATCGCACTTTCTTGTTTTTCTTCTCTTTCTGCACAGCACCTATTACCATCTTCCTTCCACACCTTTCTCACTCCCACGTACTCTTCCCACGTTTCCTTCCCTTTTCTTACTTTGTTTAGTGTTTCCCTAACCATTTCTTGCCTATAGCCATTTTTATCATCCAGCACATTTCCTCTCTCTTCTTCAGTAACCTTTTCAAATTTCTTTTAATTATCTCTAACATAACACTTATTCTTGTTATTTCCATCCATATCATATTCTCCAACCTTTTCCCATAACTCTCCTTTTCTTTTTCGCTCTATTCATATATTTTCTTGTCCTTTCCTTTCTCATCCTTTTCCTTATTCACTTTGATATTTTGCCTTTCACTTCCTAATACCCAATCTACTTCCACCGGAAAGTGATCTGGTACCACCCTGATTTCTATTTCCATCCTTTCTATACTGTCTCTTGGCTCTTTGTTCACTAAAAGATAATCTATTACCGATCATGATCTGTGTCACCTAAAAGTTAACTCCCCTTCCCAATCCCCTTTCACACACCCATTTATAATAACCAGATTCTATCATCCGCCATTCCACTAATAGCTTCTTTTCAGCATATACCACCTTATCCTTTGATTTCCTTGTTATATACTCTCCGTTCATTCCTATATTTGCAGCCATGCCGTCTCCCACCCTCATGTTCCAATCTCCCATTATTACTATACTTTCATACACATTCCTACATTCTTGCATTTCATCCCCCCCCCCCCAGCACTCTTATATATTCCTTCCACTCTTTTCTAACATATATACTACTATAAAAGCTATTTTTCCCTCTTATTCCTACTTATACTCCCTTAACCCCTTCTACCTTCACCACTGCCACTTCCTTTAGTTCTTCTCTTACCCCCACTATTATCGCCCTATCTTTCACATTCCTCTTCTTCCTTCTGATAGTTTCTATTAGAATACTTTTATTTAATTACGCAGGGTAATAAGAAATAAAAGATTAAAATAAACGTTACTAAGCGGTACATTCGGTGAATTAATAAGTTAATCGAAATTAGTAACAAGAATAAAATGAAAAATTAATTTGTTTGCGAATTTCAAACTATTCAAGAAATATTAATATAATTAAACTTTAATTTGAGCAGCAGTCATCACGAACAACATTATCCTTTAGGTTTATTTTTAATTACAGAAATTCAAAATCAATTGGTTGTTGAATTCTGAAATATAAATCCTTTTAAAGAGTTGCTTCCCCTATATAGGCGACTGCTAAGAAATTCCTAAGGCTCTCCGTCTCAGTTTTCACTATTTCGCTTTCTTTTGCCGCAAAAAAAGCAGATCACAGCTGGCGTTCCGCTTGCTTAAGCCAATTTGTAATGCGCTAAGTCACGCCTACATCGTATCTTTGACGGAGCGACTCCTGATCGCTCTACATTGCTGCTTACTACTAGGTTTGCACGAAGAACCAATGCGTGCTTGTAAATGGGATGGTGTCTGTTATAAAAGAGATGTCTCTATCAAGCCTAGGCATGGCACTACGAGATCTGGCTGAGCTTGATTTTGCATGGCGCGTCACGCGATTACTTGCACGTATGTATACAATTCATGCGAAGTCAGTGAGTTTTAAATTGGTTTCTAGTGGAGTGACGCACCATATTTTAATAAAATATGTCTGTTAGACGTCAAGAAGATGTTATGTTCGAATTAATGGATACTATTAAAAAGGTCTGTATCTGTGGATAGTGGCTAAAAACCCGAACTATTTCTTCTTTAGATATGCCAACAACCCCTTCATCAACTACTTCAAACGCATCAGCGTCTAAAGCTATTTCACGAAAGCCTAAATAGAAAATAGTGGATGGTGACAGTCTTTTGAAAGTTGTGGGAGGGAAGCTCAAAAATTCACAATCTGAAGATGAATTTTTCATCGTAGGAAGAAATGTGACAAATTATGTGAAATTATGCGATTTTCTTAATGTGAAAAATGAAGAAAATCGGACCCTAATATGAGGATATTTGCAGAGAAGCTCATTAATGGCATCTTTTTGAGGCACATTTGGGTGCATTAAACAGATACGCCTACATTCTCATACAGCAGTATATAAAGCATTTACAATCCACTATGCTATCCCTACGTGGTGCAGTTGGCCAGTCTTATTTTAATCTGTTCTCGACCCGCAATCGAGTATATCAAATTCTTCTGCACAATATTTTTCACATTTCTCTAATGAGTGATAAATAAAGTTTATTGTTTACTGTTTTTTGATATAATCTGTATATTTTTTTTAATAAAGAAACTAATGAAGTACATAAGCAGCTATTAATTATGAATCATTTTGCTTAATCACGCTCATTGCCTGTAAGTTATAATAGCGGTAAACAGAACACCACTTAAAACTCGCAATTAAGAATGACGCTAAACTGATGATCAAATTTCACTCGTGTGTGGCCAAATTTTTATGTTTGGAGAGGTATTATTCGCGTCAATCAAAATTACATCCAAAAGTTGCAAACAAATGCGTTAATCAAAAATGCAGCACTTATGTAAATGCTTTTTCTTCTAATCTCATAACTTCATGCTAAGTTGAATGCAGTTTATTATGAAAACAGTCAATAAGTTTAAATCATTTTAATTTGTGCAAGTAACTTGATTGTTAGACTAAAACATTTCCTAGAATTTACTGAAAGTATGTATAGTGGATACAGCAGAACAAAAATTAATTCCATACCTAATTTCCACCTTAGTGTTTATACAACTTCTCCAAACATGAAATTACTATGAGAATTAGTTATATGCGTTTTTGTAGTAATTATAAGAGACACATATAAATAATTCGTATTATATAGTACAAATTTCTAACAAATTAGTTATCCTACCCCCAGTACAAATCACCCTCATTTTGTTATCTCTCTTGGGTAAATATCACCGGAAGACATCTACAAATGTGGTTTAATGGGCATGTTTCGTATTGAATCGTGTTAGGCTTAATCGTGTTAGTTATCTATCGATTAGATTACTCGGTTAAATGCATAAAATTGATTATACATGCGATTTCGATTGCACATTTGGACCTCTGAATTGTACAAAAATTAAAAACCGCGCATTCAGCGATTAATCCAAAAGCTATTATAAGTAATGAATTTTGAATTGCAATTCGGAGAAGAAAAATTGCTCTAGTTTTAAAATTTATGTTTTATATGCGGTTTTAGTAGAACTTACTAACAAAAATATTTTTAATGTTTATTAATCAAATTTATGATATAATTAAACATATTTTCTTACAGAAACTATTTTCTATCAAAGCAGTTATGTTATGATTTGATTCTATTTGTATAACTATCATACCGCTTTCTTATTTGTTTTTTAACAGACAATGCTCATTCGTGAGCCTCGGAGAGTGGGAAAGAAGTGGCTTATTTGATTATTATTCAGTGTACATATTGATATCGTAAGTAAAACAAATAATAAGTAATAGCAATGTAATATAATAAGGATTATTGAACTTAATATTTATAGTACGTATTGTGACTGAATTTGAAGTTATCATTGACTGATATTTCTTACTGAAGCTAATTATAATTCAGAAATCCATACCAAGATGATCCATATCATATCCCATTACGAAAGGGTGCAAATAAAAAAGTAGCAAACTATATGAAAATTGGTTTTTGTTCTTATTTGTCCTTAGGTCCTGACGATGCGTATGAACGAAACATTTCTTACTGCATGGACATACAGATTCAAATGCCGTGAGATTAAATTATTAACGGTGGTTTGTTAACGAAACTAATGAGAATATTGTCAACCCATTAGTGGATGTCGAAGATGTTAAATACGTAGTCAAAAATATGCAAATAATTTGCTGAAAATGCGGAATATGTTGTTGGGTTGGAAGATTGAATATGTGGGATTTATAGTCGAACATGCACCTAAAGAGGCGGTGATGATGGTCTCCACGGGTCACTAGATAAACCCAGCCTTTTCCCGGAGTTGGTGATGAACGTTCTGACTGGCTTGACTGGCTACGGGAAGTAATAAAATTAAAGTGCGAGCGAAAAGAGTAGAAGGAAAACGAAAATATGGTAATTGAAAGATTTGGCTGAAGTTAGGTTCTTGTATCATACTTAAATTTTTATTTTACATTTTTACTTTATGATTTTTTATCTTTCATATACCATATACATATGTAATACGTATAGGTATATGAAAGATATATGATTCATGTTTTGAGAATTTTTCTATTTCACCTTAGTACGTCTTTTGTATTGAAATTACTGCAATTCGTTAATACGTAATTCAAAGAAGGGGTCAGAAGTAACATTTCTTTATTTAAAAAGTTTGTTTCTAAAAAATTGTTTTTTGCTCAAAAAATTAAAAGAAGGGTCGATATTTCGGTGTCTGTTAGTATGTACATACGTCTATATGTTCAAGAATTTCTCCTTCTCTGTGGTATCGATCTGGATGCAATTTGGTTGACAGGTGTAGACTATGAGCCCGCAGAACCTTTTTTTGTTCAGAAATTTCGTATTCAAATTAGAAAATTTTGCACACATATAGCGCCTTGTATTAAACGTCGAATGAAAAAAGTCCAATGTTGTCAAACTATATTGTATAGGCTACATAAAGGCCTATCTATTTTCTTTGGAACATTTTTTCCATAACCACAATTTAATACATATACAGGGTGTTTATTGTTTTGCTAACTTTAGGGTCTATTTTCTCGAAAAGTTTCGTAACTTTTTTTTAAGTTCTAGTGGCAAAAGTCACTTTAATACTTAAGCGACTAAGTGAGTTAAAAAAAATTAGCACATCATATCACCGGAGTAATTTGACCTTGAAGAAAAAGTATACTACCCTAAATATCTCGGTTCCTATGAAAGCTGTAAAAATTAAACTTGGGGAACCTATATAAGACCAAGGAGCCTCAATTTTGCCAGTGTGAGCAACTGAATATAGTTGACCGATTTTCCGTAATGAAAAAATTTTCAAAACTTTTTAGTAACACCCTATATATTTTCTTATCAAAGATACCACTTATGATGGGCCTAGATGTTACCACTTCAGAAATATGACCCTTAATAACTTAAAATTTTGCAACTTGTCGCCATGGCAACCGACATTCATCAATCATATTATATACATGTAAACATATGTAAAAGCTCATATATGTAAAGTTACAGAAAAAAATATTTTACGTTGTATGAGACATGTAAACTGCTTTCGCAATTGAATAATTGTTGTTATCAGTGGCGGCCACAAAATCTCATTTTTTGGAGGGGCTCTAAATGATTATTTTATTGAGAAATTCAGTTTTAAAATTAGAAGACTGATATTTCGCTCGCATATAGTATATTGTGTTATGCGCCGAACGAAAGTAATGCGATCCCCACAAATGGTACAGAGCATGATGTTGCCACATTTAAATTTCTACAAACTTTTTGATATATTTCAGGAACTATAAAAGATAGAACACTTGAATAAACTTTATTCTATAGGCCCCCAAACTCTCATTCAATTTTATTTGAAAAATTTTTTCCTAACATTACAAACTAAGTTATATACAGGGTGGATTTTGTTTTGTAAAGTATGCGATCGTTTTACTTGATACCGGCTATTGTACTACATTAAACATCTCGGTTCCTATGAAACATGAGAAAATAAAATTTGAGGAACAAGTGTAAGACCCAGTGACCTCAATTTTACGCAAAGCGAACACGAAGAAAGAGTGATTCAAAAACGATAGTGGGGAAAAATGAAGTCAAAAATGGCAGCAAACCGCGTCAAAGCGGACAAATTTCTTAAGACCAATGCAGTCCAGCGTGCGAAGGACGCCAGATTGCTCTTTTTGAAATTAGTCAGAAAAAGAGTCAAGAGGGATCGTTGCCAAGAGGCAAGCCATGCCAAAGCGAAGCTGTCCGCGCCGTAGGCAAGTATGGGGAGCGGGAGATTCATGGGTTAGACTAATGTCCGCTCCGTGGGTAAATATGGGGTTAGGGGGATTTATGGGTTAGACTAATGTTGTTTAGTTTACCCTAAACACTATTGTGCTAATTGAATTTAATAGACGAGTTATAAGGTGACCGTCAAAACTAATCACCGTATCAACTTTTATTTTATGCGAGATGTAACAAAACGATGGCATGGTATATGTAAGATGGCATGGTGATCACGTCCTCGAATTTTTGTTTAATATAATGTATACTATGGCGCTACTTTGAACAAATCGCTCTCACGACTGCGATAAGCGCTGGATGACTGAAATATAGATATAACCACCATACACGAAATGTTCGCAATGGACCAGAAGAGCACAATTCCTTAATTGCGGCTCCTTGGTATTGGATTTTGTGGGTCTTTCATATGCGAATTTGTTGCAGAGATACACTCCTGGCGTATTTTACGTAGCGGTGGTTACTCTGTGTGACGAAACGTCGAGAAGCGTTGGATTGCTATTGCTTTCTGCTAAAATTGTTCGAATATATAAAACTCGCAACAAATATAAAATTACTTTTAATCCGTTGGAAATTATAAAGATGAGAATTGCAACAGCTTACTGAAGGTTCTCCGAAAATACTAAATCACAAGCCAATAGGAGGTGTTGTTTCGACAGGTGGCAACATGAGTGTTCAAGTCGTACGGTTTACCTAAAATTTATTTAAAAATATAAAATCCAGAGCCAATATACTTTATCGTTTTGGTATTTGTACTTGGTGTATTTTATCGAAATTTTTAATGAGTAAATTCGTAACTCATTAAAAATTTCGTGGAAATGAAAATTCTAGAATTTTTGGTTTGGTAAAATTCTCAGAAATAGCATTAACAAAAGGTATCAGATTTCAGCAGCCCGTAACGATAAAGTTTTTTGCTACAATTGTCGATCGTAACTCTGCATATAAGAAAAATCTTGCACGCAACTGGAATCATTACAAAAACATGTATAAAGCATGAACTAACTTGAACGTTAACGAATGCATATATCATTTCTCAGCAGAAAAAACAAAATTGCTTTTTTGACCCTTCTATTTTGAAACACGTGCAGTTGCTGTATTCAAATACGATGCCTTCGTAAACATTTTGCAGAGCGCGAATGTATTTTCTGCTTTGTACGAATTAACCTTAAACATCAAAGTTTTTTCTTCTTTCAAGGATTTATATAGTATTAAATTTAGTTGCTATTTATGCTGCATTAAAATCGAATTATTACATTAATCATTAAATTAGCGATTACTAAATTATTAATTTACTTTATTTTCATTAGCCGATAATAATGTTACAATGACAAGCTGGTGAAAATGTGGATTCCTAAGCAATGTTCCGCGCAACTGTGATGTTGAACTTAGAGAAAATGTTAAGCTGTATTTTCTCGAGGTCCACAGTACCAAATAGAACATCCTTAAGTGGCATTTCTATAGAACTATGATCATGCATGGTATGTCCGTTTTTCCGCTGATTTCTTTTCTACGTGCAGAATACAGTAAACCTCTAGAGTATTAGTATATAAAACAAAGGGCTGCAGATCCCTCCACATACAATTATAGTAGATTTTAGTATACAACACATTTTAGCATTAACTTTACGTCAACGTTTAAACAATTTTTATTCCAATTGTATATACTAGAAAAAAAATTCGCAACATTGTTTATCTTCTTCAGAAAAAGAAATAAAGCTCTCCATCCATCATATTGTTTTGACTTTATTTTATAAACTTAAATGCTACATCCTCTGGCTGTTATTTAATATTCTGGACAGATTCCTTTAAAAAGTAATAAAATATGACGTTTTTATTAAGAAGGTTTCCGTTGAAACTTTGGAATTTCTTCAAAAATGGGAAACGCGTAATTTTTGAAATATGTGCATTTCGACGACCATCTGGTTAGCATATTAAGGTTACCAAATATAACAAAAATTTAATTATTTGTACAATAGTGTGCACTCATTAAAACTAGGTTTGTCCAAATCATTATCGAAATATTAAGATGAAATTAAATAATCATACTTTTTAACGGGATTCGCAGCAAAAGTGAAATATTTTAAATTATCCTGAGTTTTCCTGTTGTGTTTAATGACAGTCTGATGACTATAATGACTAAAATGACTATAATGATTATAATTAGTATGATGACTATCATGACAATAATAGTCATCATACTTAATAATCACTATACAATATGACTGTAATGCCTATAATACCATGACAATAATGACTATAATGCTTATAATGACTATAATAGTTATAATGACTTTAATAACTATAATGACTCTAATGATTGTAATGACTATAATGACTATGCTTAATGCCTATAACAACAGTTTCATTCCAAACAATCCGCCATTATTACATATGAATTGTAATTCGGCTCAATCATTGAAACATTGATGTAACATTGTCCAACTCTTGTTTTGTAGTCTCTATTACGGTATTGAGATTTTGTTGAAACATTAATTAGACAATACTTATCCACTGCTGGAGCGTTCTTGAAAAATAAAACTAATAATGTTGGTAATTGTTGAAACGTTTAAATAACGTTGAGGTATTATTGAGACATTTAATTATTTTGTAAAGGCATTTTTGGTATGATAATGTTGAGATATATTTATTGTCAAAACATCGTGACACATTGTTCAGTAATTATTGAAATATGGTGGTGTGACACTTGAAATATTGTGACGAGACATTACTAAAACATTGCAATGACCTTGTTGACATATTGCTGAGTCATTTTTGACACATGGTTGAACACTGTGAGAGCATTGTTGCGCGTTCTTGAATTATTGTTGACACAATTTTAAGATATTCAGGAAACCTTAATGAAACATTATTTTAAAATTGTCGAAGTATTACTTTAAAATTGTTGAGACGTAGATGAGATATCCTTATGATATTGTTAAGACGTTGTCTGACGTTGAACATGTTGAAACATGCTTGGAACATTGTAAACACATTCTTGAAACATTATGCACATTTTTTTCTGAATATTCGGAAAACATTGTGAGCTATTCTTACGATCTTGCCGAGACATTGTTAACAGAATGCCGATATATTACAAAAGCTCTGTTAAGACATTTTAAACAGTGTTGAGATGTAACAGAGACATTGTTTCGACGGTGTTGAGATTTTGTGGAAATATTATTTTGATAATATTTAACAATACTCGGACGTTGTTAAGATGCAATTTTACAATACTGAGATACTATTCATACATTTTTAAGAATGCATAATCATACTTATTGTCAAAACATAGTTGTGGTAGATTGCAGTCATTTTGGAATTATTATCGTGACATCTTAAAACGTTGTGGGGGTACTGTTGATAGTGACAATACAGTTTATATTGACATAGTTGAGAAATTGCTGAATAATTCGCAACACACGTGTGAACACTGGCGGAGCATTGATGAAACGTAGGAAAGGTACTCTCGAAATATTTATGGGATTTTTGAAATATTGTAGAAGCGCTATCGAGACGTTGATGAGATATTGTTATGATATTGTTAAGACTTTCTCGACACTCTCAGTGTTTAGATTTTGTTGAAATAGTATTTAGATAATATTAAGTATTGCTGAAGCGTTGTTGAGAAACAAATGTCACACACATTACTGAGAAATTGCTAAGTTGTTTATGAGATACTATTCATACATTATTGAGATATTATTGCGACATTGTTACTACATTGTACAAACATTTTGATAGGAAATTGGCAAGATATACCTATTGTCAAAATATAGTTGAGATATTTCTATAGATTGTTCACTCATTATTGAAATAATATTGTAATATTCGTCAGACACTCCTAAGACCTTGCAGGGGTATTGTTAAGAGTGCTGAGACAGTATGTGAGTTGTGATACATTACAGCCACAGGATTGAGATGTTGCTAAGTTATTCTTGACACATGATTAAACACTGTCGGAAAAGTATAGAAGCATAGAAAGGACCTTGTTAAATATTACTGAGATATTGTTGAGCTTAGCAGAAACTTTATCGAGAGGGTGATGGGACTTTGTTATGATATTATTAATCCTATACGGGACATTGTTAACAAAATACTGATACATTCTGTAGACATAGACACTGTGTTGATATAACGTTGAGGTTTTGTTGAATTATTATCTATACAATATTAGATATTAATGGGGCGTTGTTGAGAAACAAATGGTTCAATGTTGAGAAACTGTTGAGACATTTATTCATTGAAACTGTTGAGTCGAAGTTGTTGAGGAACTATCCATAAGTTCTGATGTATAAAATTGTTGTAGACAGGTGACCAAAAATTGTATAATAAATGAAACTAACTTTTCATTACAAACGTTTTCA
>WYDF02283391.1:0-25284 GCA_009867245.2 Adranes taylori | reverse complement strand
AACTGTTATATTTTTGTTTATATATTCGTTATGAATTGGTAGTACTAGAAAGTATGCGTACATTATTGTATTCATTTTATTACTTTATCATAGTAATATCGTATCATATTATTATCTTATAGATATTATTATTATCTTATTATGCGTTTCTTCTTCGTGCTTTAGTATCTAACTATAGTTCGGCCTTGGTAGTTTGTTGTGTTTATTTTATTTCATTTTATATTATCTTGGTGGTAGACCTTTATAGTTGTGATTTCATTTCATATTATCATCATTTCTGTATTCGTTGGCCTGCCATAACCTATAACTTTAACTTTATGAAATTGATAAGTTGTAGCTACACTAGCTTAGAGTTATATTTTTATGTTATATTTAATTAAAATGGAGTTTTCCGTAAATAAAGAATCTGAATTTCTTTGAGAGCAGGCACTTTCACATGCATATGTACTGCCAAACAGCGATAACATTTGCAGAGAGAATTTAAGCAGTTTGGGGGAAACGTTCTTTAGACATATGTTTCCAAAAATTTACAAGGACGTCACACTTTTTAGTCTGGTAGAATGGATCTGCCTGAAGATCACAAATTTATATTTGAAGGTCGCAGAGCACTCACTCAGTTCAATCTCCATGGGGTTCTTGAACAGTGCAAGTTTTGGTTTTAGGGAGTCAAAATCTTGCAATTTGTCCTGGAACTCTTTCTTGATGTCAATTATTATTTCATGAAACTAAACTGTGTATCATTTTCTTCTCCTTCTTCTTTCAATTGCTGGCAAGATGGAAGGTGTGCAATATTATATGCCCTCAGTGCAATTTCCATTACATCAAATTTTTTACGGAAGCCCTCAATATATCCATAAAGCTGGGAGATATTTTGTTTCCTGCCTTGTAGTTTCAGGTTTAAAGTAATTTAGATGGGATGTTAAATCTGTCAGGAAAGCAAGATTATTTGAAAACTGGATTTCTTCCAGTTTTTCTTGATACTCATGCCCAAGGTTTTCATTTCTGAGAAAAGCAAAAATTTCATTCCTCGACCCAAAAAACTGTTTCAAGTAATTTCCAGCGCTTAGCGACCGTGCTTCACAGTACAATGAAATCTCACCATACTCAACTTCCAAATTGTCCAGGAATGCAATAAATGCTCTGTGTCTCTGAGCTTTATTGCCTCCCCTTATTAAATTTACAATAATTACAACAGTTTTCATTGTTTCGTTGAGCCTTTTAATTTTTTCACAGAGAGCCTCCTGGTGGATAATACAATTGAAAAACAAACAAGATATGTCTGTTTCTTTACATAGTCCTACTAACCTAGTTCTATGACCAACCGTTGCTTTATCTCCATCTGTTGCAATCCCACAGCACTTCCCAAAACCCTCATATTTAGAAATAAAGTTATCCAGTGCGTTGAATATGTTAATACCTTTGTTGCTGCTTTCTAATGATTTTATTTCTAACAATTCTTCCAGAATTTCAAATTCTTTGTTTATTGTTCTGACAAAGATAAAGCGCTGGCTGATGTCAGCTTTATCTGTGCTGTCATCTAGAACTAGAGAGTAAAATTCACATTTTTCCTAAATGCTTTTCAAGCGTAGTTGAAAATTCAATACCTATATCATTAATTCTTCTACTTACTGTTTGATGAGACTGTTTGAGGATACTATTTCAAAATTTTTAGTCATCTTTTTATCTCCAAATAAAGATATCTTTTTACAGCACACCTTCTAATGAGCTCACAATCCCCAAAATACTTTTTACTTTTAACTAGCTCTAAACATACATGATAAGATTCCTTCAAACCAGCAGTGTGTGACTGTTGCTGAAAGATATTCTTCTGTATAGTTAGTTCAAACACTTAAACGCACAACTTTTGGTTCTTCCCTGGCATTGGTCGCATTTGGATTCATAGAAGCTGGTATAGTGTCTACGCTGTACTCCTTTGAAACACTTAAGACTTTTACAGATTACACACTGTGGTTTTCCATTATGTTCAACAAAAGAAGATACTTTCTTGCCATTTGAACTGAAACATCGTTTCTCATCTTCAACGCGCCGTTTCTTTATTTCCGCCATTTTAGATAGTGTTGAATGAAAGTGAAAATCTAACTATGCACGCCACGGATTATAATGGTCGAAGACTGAATCTTACTATCGAGGTGTTCAAATGGGAGAAATGATGATTGTAAGTTGCTGCCATCTGTGGGAAGGTAAGAAATTGCCATCTGATGGCCAGTGTTGCCAATGAAAGCGGTTATTTAAACTAAAAGCAGTAAGAAGGCTATACGAAGTTTTCCAAATGTTTAATTATATCTTTTTTCTTTAAGTTTATATTTCTCCTATGTCTATAGTATATATATTTTTATATATATTTTTATCCAGTAAGAAGGACAAAAGTGCAAGCAAAATGAATAATAGAGCCGCATGTGGCCTGCGGGTTGGACCACACTGGTCTACAATGTAATTAAACAATTTCAACTGGTTTATCGTGGCGACAGGAAAGTGGTTGTTTTTTATTAAGTGAGCGCAATAATGTTTTTTATAACGAGGCTGTTTGAAGGTTTCTGCTAATGCTTGAAATTGTACCACACACTGCATTGTCATTTTTAAAGCTAGTGTTAAAAAAAATATTAAATTAGCTCGCATTTTTCCAAATTACTAACCATTTTAATTTAAAGAGTTTTTAGTTTCTTTCATTATTTAATATATGTGATGTTTCTATTTATGTTTTCATAACTTTTAAATATTTTATCTTTTTCATCAATATTTTTATTTCTATTATTTATTTCAATTGAAACTAACAGTAAATTTACATTTTATTATCTCGATGCGACTTCGAAGCCTAGTATATTTAGTAAACAAAAATAGTAGTAAATATTAAGCTTAGTAATTTTGTTAAGAAAATGATTTTAACTATTTTGAAAAACCTGTAAGCTGTCGCGATGTAAAACTCATGGGCTTATCGTAGGGGTACGGTCCAAAGAATCATATTTTCTGCTCAAACAATTGTGTTTTTGAGGTTAAATCAAACATAAATTGAATACAAATTTAGATATATTTATTATAACGTGAATAACCACGTAATGAACTCATTAAATGAGCCTTACCCAACGTTGCTAGAGCATATGAAGAGTCTTGGCCTTCCAAATCACTTCAAAATCGCTTCTTTGTCAGGAGCAAAGCCGTATCTGTCCATTAATTCGGAGTTACCTCACGTCATCATCCACTTTATCCAGCCATCTCCTACGTAGTGGATCTTGTTTTCTTTCTTCATAATATCGATGGAATTCCTGACAAGCCGTTTGTTTCCCCTCAATCCTCTCCAATTGTCCTGTTCGTCGAAGTTTTCCTGTTTTTACTTCTGTGATATACAAGGTTCCTCATATAAGCTGCTGTTGTATTACATTCGTCAGGTTGCATTTCTCTGAATTGTTCAGTAAATTTCCTACCCTTACATGTATCCAATGCTTGCTTCCCTTTTTTGATGAGCACCCATGGTTGACAACTAGCTTAATTATTATTTGATAAATGCTCGTTTAGAAATTAGGAGAAATCGTGCATCACTTGAGTACATTGAGGAGGTTGAAATAGAATCCATTTCCTTGTGTAATTCTCTCCCTAATTTCAGCCATGGTGTTAATATCGTTGGTGAGTCTAGATCCTAGTATTTGAAATTGTTGACATTTTTAAACACTTTACCATTGATAGTTGCATTGTTTCCGTTTCTTTTTTCACTGGATAATAGCATAATCTTGTTTCTTCAATATTAACATTTGGACTCTGATTCTTCCTCAAGTTCTTCACATGTTATGGACACGGCTCTTGTCGTTCTCTCCAGAAGTACTATATCATTAGCATAGGCTAAGTACTGTGCTGTCTGTTCATACAGCGTACCCGATTGAATAGGGTTTCTACCTCGTATGAAACGCACCAGTGCATCTTCCTTCACATCAGTGTTTTGTATGACTTGTGCCAAAGTAAGATTGAAAAGCAAGCATGATGAGGAATCGCCTTGCTGAAGCCCTTTGTTTACTTGAAATTTGTTTGAGAATTTATTTTGGCCATTAATTTTACAATTTAAGAGGCTCAATGTCATCTTGAGCCTTTTATATAGAGCTTCAAACATATTCCTGCGATCTATTGAGTCGTATGCGATATGGAAATTAACATAGAGTTGAGAGATTCATAAAACTTGTCTATTATGCATCGTAATAAAGAGATATGGATCGGTTGAGTCTGGTTCAGTTGTCGATTGGTTGAGTCTACAAGGATTTTAGTAGAATACTTTATACCGTAAGTTTCAATTCGTGTGTTTGGTTGTGTACAATGTCTCCACCATATTTTAGTAGCTCTGCATTAATGTTGCCTTTCCCAGTGTACTTGTTGCTCTTCATATCTTTGATTGCTTCTTCTGTTTCAGTCAAGCTCAGTTTTTGCTTTTCTAAATCAGGGTCTGCCAGATAGTATTACTCTTTTTCTTCAGTTCGTTTCTTATCTGTTCCATTCAAAATCTATTGGAACTATTCCATTCCATGTACAAGCACTCTTTTGAAGTCAACAATATGAATTCCATTTTTGTCTTCACACATATAGATCGGGCTTGAAAGCCGCTTTTTTTTCTTTCATTTGTGCAAACTCATAAAATCTATTAAATGGGCTCAAACACGTTTCATACCGTTGGTTCTTTTATACTGATACGTTTATACAATCACGATCACTGGCATATAATTACAAAGAAAACTTATTCGCAGAGCCATTAATATCCTATTTTACTTTAGTAACTTTCTTTCTAAATTTTTATGTTGG
Organism: Adranes taylori; assembly: GCA_009867245.2. NCBI lineage: Eukaryota > Metazoa > Arthropoda > Insecta > Coleoptera > Staphylinidae > Adranes > Adranes taylori. The sequence goes on along the minus strand of WYDF02283391.1, from coordinate 20,487 downwards.
CGGTTATTTTATGATCTCCATATGTGAACATGCAAAGCTCAGTCTATTCTAAAACTCTGATCCGATCTAGTTCTGGAGCTGCTGCTAATTTTTATAAAATAGTATACAGAATTGTGGGGATATTACTTATTTATAGATAATGTAGAATGGAAAATAATAGCGATGGGTTAAACATTAAATAATAATGGGTAGTAAAATCACAAATCATTATATATTTAAATATATTTTATATCAGAATCCTTTAAATAATTTCAAATTGCTATTTATAAATTTAATAATAAATTGATTATAAAATATTATGTTGATAGGTTTAATTATCACTTAGTATATTTTTGAAAAACTTGTTATGTGTATAATAAAATTTATGTGTGTTTTTCACTGCCAGAATAAACACTTTCCATATCAATATGTACTTCATGTAATTGTTGACCTTTTAAATATTTCTGTTCAATACTTTTGTGGATTATTAAGTTATTCACATATAATGTAAAATATATTCATATAATGAATTTTATTGAAATAATCAAACAATAGTCGTTGTTTTCCTAATTAAATTGAAATATTATTTTAATCAGTATAAATTTCAACAAAGTGATAACAAGATACGTATTATATAGGAGTAATATGAACATATAATCCTACGGATTTAAAAGAAGTAATGTAATTACCGGAAATGTTTATTGTTTACGTTACAAGAATGTTGAAATACTAAAGAAATTTTAATTCGTATTTGTTTAAAATCGGCTAATCAGTTCATATAAACATATCTTCCAAGAGCAATTTGTTGCAATGTAGTGATCTTTAATTTGAAATTTTTGGAAGCAGTTGTATTTAAAAAGTAAGAGTTGTTTGTGTTAAGAAGCAGATAGTTTCCTTTGCGCTGTTCTGTAAAATCGTTATAGTAATTTAGTTGCCCAAAACAGAAGCGAATTCTTAACATTAGTCTCAACTGTTCCATTTTCAGTTTCTATTAAATAAAACAACTAAGTTTGATAGTATTTTTTTATAAAGAAATAATTATAAAATTTTAACTGTGACACATTATTTTTGCAATATATATAATACTATATATATACATACTACATATATACTATATATATATATATAAAGTTTCAACCTTCTTCTCTCTCCTTGTTAATGTATTGCCAGAAAAATTGATTTTCTGTGTTGGCACTACTTTAAAACCTATTAAAATTGTGAGAACTGTATCTACTCTTCACATATGCATAATTTTAATAACATAGCCACTGAAACTCTGATCCACTGCCATTACATGCAAAAATTTCTGGTACATATTACTGGTATATATCAGCTTCCAATAATTCTTTTGAAATGAAACATGGGTGTGGTGAAAGGCTATTTAATAAACAGTAAAAATATAATATGATATAAGCAAGCACAAAATATAAAGAAAGATAAACTTAATAATATAAATGACAACGCCCTCGTTAAGTGTCGCGGAGTGAATTACATGAAAATGACAAATCAACTGACTGACACATATGTTAACAGTACCAACTCTTATATGCGCACGTAATTCAAAAGTGTTAATAAAGTTTAGAATACATTTCAACAGTTTCCCGTTTCGTTCAGTTTATTGACTTGAATACATTCAACTCTTTTCAAAATTTTACTGTTGTCTAAGCTGTCTCTCCCGCTTGAGCTTGTAGGCATTCCGGCCCATCCGCGTCGTATAAACCCAGCATATGTTAATTTTGTGCCACTTCACCAATTGCAAAATCTTTAAATTCTTATAATTGCGGACTGGTACAAAAAACTTTGTCTAACTTTATTTGGCTGTAACATTTTTTACAGCCTGATAAATTTGGTCAATTAAGCTAATTAGCTAAGCAAACGTTCCTAACCTGAAACTTCTGTAACAGTCCGCAACACTGACATCAATTAAGAAACACTACAGAATTTAAATTGCAGAACGGCGAAAATATTAGGTCTAAGACGACAAAGATTCGTTAATTACTTTTAGGTAAAGATTACTTTTTAATAAATAATTTTTACTTTGGTCATGTTGCTTCTCAGATTTAAAGGTTGTGAAGATCAAACATTATTGTTATTTAAATACAATAGATAATGCTCTATTTTTGAATTGCTGAAATTTGGTACAATAAGGATTACGATCTTTGAATCGGTTTTGTTAATTCGTTAGTACTTACTCTTTTACCCAATTCCGTGTTTTATATTTTTCAATATTTCTTTAAAACATGTAATATAGCAATTGTATATTATTACTATATATAAATTAACATTGAGTCAAATAAATTGAATGTGATAATTATTAAAATATTTTAAATAACTGTACATATTGTTGTAAATTAATATAAAATATTTATTGATATCAATAAAGGATAATCAAATAAGGAACAAATGAAAATTTAATATTTGAAATTATTCATATTTGTACACATTGTAAAAAGTTGTAAGAAATATTGTTTGCCACTGTAAATAAATTTAAATAAAATTCTACATCGATTGTTCACTTAAGCATTTTGTAATTAAATGAATATTACATTATTGTAATAATTATAAATTATATCCGTTATCCAATCAAACTCTGTGAATATTTAAATAAATACATGTATTTCAATTTGATGTTTTAATTTAATTTGGTTTATCATTTTATGTTTTCTTTGTAATATATTTTAGGAATAATTATCCCTTAAGGTTGTTAAATTTTAGGCAGAATTCGAAACTGTATTAAACTAAATTGGTTTCAACTAAAATGGTTAACAGAAATGTTAGAACTGACTCTATCTGATTAATTTTGTTTTACTTCTTAATCCCTGTTTAATCTTAATTTCAAAGAAAGTGAATTTTATTCCGTGAATTTCATTTAGTTTTTAGTAATGTTCATAATATCAAATGTAATGAAGCTAACGATAGCATTCATTGCATTAAATCTTTATATCAATGAGACTGATGAGTTTATACTAATGATTGATGTTCGACTGATAGCAATCGGTGTAATGCCTGTCTTGCAAATATTAATTGAAATTTAATATTTTCTGTTGAGTCTATCGATATAGCGTTGAAAATTTTTTACTATATTCTATATTCTGCAACGAATTACGTTCCAAAGTCCATAACAGTTACATTACAGTTATACCTACATTTCGGTACGTAAAAATGAATCAATTTTTATAAAAAGAAATTGTAGTTAATTAACTGTTTAGTATAGTTTAAATAACGTAAACAGTATGTACAACAAACTTTAAAGTAACTAAACCTGTTATATGATCAATAATCTATCTGTAATAAAAAGATAAACTTTCATGGGTCGCTTTTTTAAGTCTTTACCTTGTAGCTTGTACCTTTATACAAAGTTCGTACATATATGATCTTTTAAAACAAATTTATATTTTTAGGCAACCCAAAAGGCGTCATGTTTACATGCAATATACGTCAAATTGCTTGGAGCATCAATATCTTACCGTACGCATATGTAGAAGAATTTAGAATATGAACGAAAACGAACACAAAATCTGTAGTGAGATCCAGGTTGCGTTACATGTAAATCTGTAGTGAGAAAATAAAGTTACCTACTTATATAAAACACTTATAAAGTTGGAAATACAGGTCTGTAAAAGTGCACGTCAGTGAGCTAACAATTAATGCGTATGGGCTTCATATTCATGACATTCTACATATAATATGTTGCATATAAGTTTTATGGAATATACCAGATTTTAATATTTATATACATTTATACAATTTTCACTCATATAATTTATTAGAAGCGGTATATTTTTTATGTCGTTCTGATTTTAAATATACAATATAAAACTCATTTAAACTAGCTTGGCATGTGACGCCTATAAGTAATTAATCAACAATAAAGTAGATTTTTTTAATTTGTAAAATAATATTAAAAGCATTAACACATTAAAGGTTTTAGTATCATCTTTTTATAATTCCATATCTAGCTATTAATTTTAAAAAAGAAACCTGAAAGCCCTTAGAGCGTTTTTATGGCGAAAGGATATTTTTAATTCCATTTAACAAATTTTAGGAACGACATGTGTGCGGCCTAAAATATAAATGCCGACCGCTAGATGATTTCGTTGCATCTGAGAATATGCTTAAGATGCTGTGTTTGTTTCTACGCACACTACCCATCTAAAATATTTTATAGTGAGTCTTGCCTAGATGTGCCTTCGTCGCATCAGCTCGGGCAGACCACCTAGTGTCCGATAATCTTTTTAAAATTAGAATTTTTGAACTAATACCTTTTAATGCTTTCGTTAAGACCCCATCGATAGGTTGAAGCAGAACAGAAAATGAATATAAATTTTCATTGAAATCGAAGAAAAAGGATGATTCTGCACAGCATTCTGCAGCGCACTTAGTAACATAATTTAATGAATGTACGAAACAGGGAATGTATTTCACGTATATATTTATCTCCTTAATTGGTGCTTGTAAGCCGCTGTATTTCTCGCGGATGTTGCTGACATTGTCATAACTTTGCCCTCGACAATCTTTGATATGAATATCATTACCATTTAAAAAATCTAATAAACTTTGAGCGAGCTTTTCAGTAATATGGTCAACCATAAGATTTGTAAGATTCTTGCATATCCATGAATCTTACAAATCTTTCCACTGGTCCACGACACAGATGGAAGGACATAGCGCACTATCAGAGTCAGTTGGTCTACATGCGATATATCTGAAGTAGAATCCAAAGATACTGAATAGTATTTGCGTCTCGTAATTTTGCAAGTAATATGATCTGGAAAGCTGGATGCAAATAGCTAGATAAATTTGTCGCACGTTGCTTTTGACAAGTATGACATGTCTTTTTTTATTTGCATGAATATGTTTATGTTCGGCCAGAAAAATATTAAATCTAGCTATTAGTTCTAAGAAGCCTAAATAATTTCCATTGTGAGGGGAATGAATAACTTCATGACTACCCCGAAATGCAAGACCTCGTTTTGCTAAAAAAAATTATAAGTGCAGTAATTCGTTCTACGAGTATCCTCCAAAGTATCCTTTTGTTCGGTCTCCATTTGTCTCCAAAAAGTTTTCCTTTAGTTTCTGAAAAACACAACCAATCTATGACGTGAGTTTTATTCGTTAGTTTTTTCTATATGAAAAATGACCTCTGACAGAAACGTGGTTTATTTTCTTCCTTTCCCAAGCCAATAATCTCGATCAACCGCCCATTCACGCACAAGCGTAGCTAGCGGGGTAGGCGCTGAAGGGAGCCACTTCCCCGGGCGCCATTCACACAGGGGCGCCAAACCGACTTTAAGACAAACAAAATTTAACGGAAATTGTCAATTTCTCCCTTTTTGAGGGGGCGCCAAAAGTATTTGGCGCCAGGCGTCATTAATGCTTGCGAAGCCACTGCATTCACAAACAACATTTGAGCACATTTTACTTTTCTTTTTGGCTTTGAAAATATGTAGTAATATCAGAAGCATGTGATCGATCTCGACTTTTCTTTGGCTCCAAGACGAATTAATTGGTCTAGTTTAGACGATTTGCTGTGCTTTTAGCTCCTCTTTGGCTAGAAGACGATATGGCTGAATTGCTGGGAAGACTTGCTGTCCGTTCAAGTGCAGTATCACTTGTAGTAAATAGTGCTACATCGAAAATAGTCAACCATTTTTCATAAAAAAGTAGTGGAGGGACTCGTCTATCGCCGTGTATCCTATAACTTTGATTCCAAGAATTTCAGACTCGTCTCAGTAAAGTTGTAGAGACTTCACTGTAAACATGGCTAACGCTCTCTTTTAGAATAACTACTATGTCTCTCCATACGAGGGCTGTTATATCATACCTATCTTATTTGATAGCTTTTGTTGCACATAAGAGCGAGGAATAGACTATGACATTTAAAAAGTATTTTTATTTTATAAATTTCTATTCTTAAATTTATTGTTTTCTAGATCAATCTTATCTATTTCTTCAAACCCTTGATTCTGTTTTTAGAAGTTTGGCATGTCCAACTGTTATTTCAACGTTGCAACATGCTTTCCTTTTTCATTGAATCCTTGACGTTTATCCATCTCTGAAGTAACTTCTAAAATGTTTCAACAAAACTTCAGTTCACTCAGATTGACTTCTGAGAAAATTTTTACTATCATATCTAAGAAATATGTAAATCAGACCCACCACTATTTTATCCTTTAACATCGACGCTATATAGTGAAATGCATTGATTCCGAACTCCACCTGAATCAACTTCATCTATTCCAGAATTCTGAGTGGCAAATACTTTTCATTGCAGAATATTTTCGTTAGTTTTTGTTGATCTAGATTCTGGAGTAACGATAGTATGGCACTAGAATGTCATATTAGTCTACAATGAAGATACATTACTACCTTTCCATTTCGCACAAAATTTTATTTACGTTATCAAACTTATAACCTGATGTGCCTCTGTCCATTTTCTTTCATATTTTTGAGTCCAATGTTAGGCGCTTTTGCAATTTATTTTCTCACTGTTCAGGTAGCTTTTATATTTTTTCCTTTCAAGTATACCATAAGAGGATAAGTTGTAAAGCAATTATCAAAAAAACATCATGGATTTGGAATAAATTTTATCAGGTCTGACCCCATTTCAGCCCCAACCGATACACTTTTGAAATCATCTGTTTCACTTCGTCCTTTACATCAAAACCAACCACAACAATAACAATTCCATAACGGAAGAGCTACTTATCATCCAATTTTAATAACCAATTCAAACAAGTTTGCCTCTTATAAGTTCTGTGGCAGGATTGTGACCAAAATATTTAAGCATCGATTTATCAATGGACATAAATACTTATGGAATCAACCCATTTGTAAACATTTTCACAAACTTTCTTCATAAACGGTATTTTGTTCATTCGATCATGCAAATTTCCTATTTGATCATTATCAGCTAAATGCATATATTTCTTTATTTCGAGGTATCTGTCCTTCGACATTGCATTATAAACGCAGGAACCTCCCAAGTCTTCATCTAATGACCACTCGTACTTGTGGTAATTTGTGATAATCTGTTAGAAGTAAAATTGCAAGAAATGTTCGTATTTCTGTTCGAAATGTTCGTAATGATCCTAAAAAAAACTATTCTCAGAATTCTTTATGGTCACACTTAAAATTCTTAACAATTTCAACTCGTTAATGCTCTGTTTAAAACACTGATTTTTTTAGAACAATAATTAAACTTAAATAACTAGAGTGAAAAGAAAATTACGCAACAAATACCATTTCATTCGCTAGAGACTAAACAGCTACCTATAAAATGTCTTATCTCAATGAGTTATTGATAATTACTTGTCGAAGTGGTTCAGCGCAGCACGTCAAAACGTTAGAGGAGTAGGTATCGGCATTGTAACATATACGATGCCAGTATTTAATATTCCTGTAGTCCGTGATAGGATCGACAGCCACATATCTTCATTGGCTGACAGTTAAAAAATAACCCACTATGCGAGTGTGGTTTGCTACCTCAACCATTGTGCGCCGATGACGGTATATTTCCGCGGGAAAAAGAAAACAAAGGGCTATTTTTCCGCTTCATTAATCACTTACACCTTATTATTAAGCAATTTAATTAATTCTAATTACTACTAATTCTAATAACCAATTATTATTAGTTTTCATTTTTTATTATATATTTATTACATGTAATTAATTTTGATGATTTGGACAACCCCGAAAAGAGCCCGGCGTTTGGGCATTACTAAGGAAACAACAGTCATTCGCAAAATCATTTAATTTCTAGGTGTCCTTTATCTGAATCTGAAACAGATTAATATTGAATTGATATATATTTTTTTCAAAGTATTGCATTACGGAGGTACTTATGAATCAGTCTGTTTTAGGTTGTGCTACAATATCTCATTCTTAGTGAGACTGCAATTTAAAATTATAAATATAATATGTAAAAATTGTATTGTGTTGTGATTTTTTAATAGTTTGTGCTAGATACTGGATCAAATCGAATCACTGTCGACTGGTTCCAGGTTCTAATTGAATGTCGTGATTCTGTAACTTAAATGTCGAAGTTCGCGCCGGCGTGAGAGCAGACTCATGCTTCCCAATCCCGAGAAGCTGTAAGGAAGGCACTAAAATGAATGAATGTGACAAAATGTGTATAAATGAATGGATAAAATCATATGTGAAATTGTGTCAATTGCGAACTGGGTAAATATTATGTGTGTAATTTCATAATTCTAGTTTTAAATAAAGTTTATTATTAAAATGTAAATGTTGTGTTATAGTGAACAATTTAACAATGACATTAAATTATGTTATAATTTAAATATTTGAAAATTAGTTATAATTTTCAAATATCGGATAGTTAACCTCTACATTACTGAAGTTCACAGTTTCATTTTAAAATCTTAATATTTATACCATCGTACAGTAGAAGTTACTATTGTTATTAAAAGCGAATATGGCTGGAGGCCGTAAATGTAAAAACTGTGGTTCCTCAGATATTGAGGTAGATCCAGCAAGAGGTGATGCTGTGTGTACAAATTGTGGTTCAGTTCTTGAAGATAACATTATTGTTGCTGAAGTGCAATTTGAAGAAGGTGGACATGGGACAAGTAGTGCTATCGGTCAATTCGTATCTGCAGATTCTAAGGGAGGTGCAACAAAATTCGGTGCTTGTACGTATCATTTGAGTTTAATCTGTAATCTAATCTAGTGATATAATATGTATTACTTTTTTACTTACATAGATCTTCATTGGTATTTGTATTTTAAATTATTTATAAATTTGAAAATGATTCTTACTTTCGTATGTAGTTAATGTTTCAATTTTTATAGTCTGTAATAATTGTAAAACAGATTTTTGTAATAAATGCACAAAATGTATTTTGTACTATTTTCAATTTGTTATATTAAAAACATTTCTTCTTTAGCGTTTCATGTTGGCATGGGCGCCGAATCACGCGAAATAACATTAAAAAAAGCTCGAAATGGTATTACAACTTTGTGCGTACAACTAAAATTGAATCAACACTGTATCGATACGGCTTGTAATTTTTTTAAAATGGCACTCGTGAGAAATTTAACACGTGGACGTAAAAATCCGCTTGTACACGCTGCCTGTGTCTATCTAACATGTCGGACTGAAGGAACAGCACGTATCCTTTTTAACAATACGTTTAACATTATTATTTGTTATTAGACTTTGTGTTGACCTATGCGTCGCTTTTGATTGTACTAACAATTCATCATGTGACGCATTTGCAAGTAACATGTGCGGATGTATTTACAAATCTTAGTATGCGTGCGGAAAAGAGTTCTGGCCCCGACAATATTCCACCGTTATTCCTGTATTGTTCATCTAGTTTGTGTATACCTATTCAAGTTTATTTCAAAGATCCTTGAATGAAGGTAATCTGCCATCCTGCTGGAAAAAATCTTTTGGTATTCCGATTTACAAATCGCAAGGAAGAAATAATGTTTGTAACTATAGGCCCAATACAATTCAGTCTGCTATTCCAAAGCTCCTCTATAAAGTTTTAGGTGAATATCCAATATGTTCAAAAATCACATAATTTTTTATAAATAACATATGGTTATATTTCAAGTCAAATTTCTTGTTATATACTGATGACTTGAAAATATATAATAAAATCTCTACTTTAGCAGATTGTCACAACTTGCAAAGAAATATCGAATCGCTCGTAACATGGTCCCATAGTAATAATATGGAATTAAATATTGATAAATGTAAGGCTATAGCATTTTCTAGAAAATCATCTAATTCAACTGACATCAAGTTTGATTATAGCATTAACAAGAATACTCTAGAGAAAATTAAGAACATCAACTAACATTTAATCTACATATCGATTAGGTTGTTGTCCGTGGTATGCGTATGTTAAACGTTAGTTTTCTTAAACGTCAAACTAGTGAAGTTTATAATATCAGATGTATAGTAATGTTGTTTTCGGCGTACGTTTGGTTAATATTGGATTACTGTTCAATAGTATGGTCATCGGGTTTACTATACAAATATACAGAATTGACAATGTTTAAAAGAAATTTATTAAATATTTGTGGTATAAATCAAATATAGTATTCCATAATGATAACTATCCGAACTTGTTGAAATACTTCAGATTCACTATGCTGACAAATTTTCAGAGTATCTATAAAGGTGCCGGTAAGAGATATGAGGAACAAGTCTCTATTTAGTTGTTCCTTCCATAGAACGAATTACGGTCAAAACTCTCTCCTCTGAACCGCATAATAGATATGTCGAATACATTGTGCTACACAATTGATTTAATTACAAGTTGTAAAAAGTTTTTGCAAATGGCAAATTCCGTAAATAAATAAAAAATTCTAATCAATTGTTATATACTGTAATTCGCAAGAGTCGAGGAACTATGGTCAATGTGATCATTAAAAGTGAAATTGGTATCAAAAATAATACCTGAATCTTTAATATAAATTGTAGCGGATTATTATCAATACCATATTGAAATTGTGCGATGGCTTTTTTCTTTAACAAATTTGTTTTTATTAAGAGACAAATCGTTTCCCACACACCAGTTCTATAAATTATCCAACTCTTTTTGTACTATATTTCTATCGGTATTATTTTCTATTTTTAGAAATACCTTTTTGAAGAATTTTGATGTTAACTCTATAAAAAGCTTTACTGAAATCGGTGTATGCTTATTCTGCAATGTGACCTTCTTCTAAACTTTCAGCAATTATGGTACAAATTTGTTGTACTTCTTTCAGGAAGAAACACAATGCTGCTGATGACTCACGATGATATATTGAAATGTTGCTATCTGTTTTTACTAATTATGAGATCTAATATCTTGGGGATAGTTGATTGAGTACAAATGGGTCTGTAATTTATAAAATTGCGTCTTGAAACTCGGAATTTTGAAAGAAACTATTAAACAATTGTAGCTTTCTATTTTTTGCCTACTTCAACAAGTATATGTTATATACATAGATTTATTTTGTTGAAATAGGCTGTTGTACTCTCTTCTATTAGAGTTATAAATAAGCAAATATATATAAAACTATTAACTTAACAATTTATTATACAGATATGTTAATCGATATTAGTGATGTATTGCAAATATGTTGTTATGAACTTGGAAAGACATACTTACGACTTTCTCAGGCTCTATGTATTAACATTCCATCAATGGGTGAGTTTCTATTTATATTATTTTACTAAAATAAGAACATTTACTCTTTTCCGATTTTTCGAAAGAAATAAATCCGCAGCAATTATTACACTTCAAGTCAAATAATGTGTAACGGTATCATTGTTTGTGCTACGGTCCCATACAGATTTTGTGTAATAGATTGAAAAATTTCATTGATTGACTTATTTTAATATTCACTAAACAAATTAATACAATGAATTAAATAACTAGATGTAAACGTCATTTATTAAAGCAATTTGAAAATATTTACATTAAATTTAAGACAATCGCACTTATAAACGAATTGTTCGAGTGAAAGAGAGTGTTAGAAGATCGAATAAGGGAGAACAAACAAAAACAATTTACATGAAATTCATAATAGCAGATATACTTAATCAGGAAAAAAAACATTCCTGCAACGCTTTTTAATTTGTTTATTTTTTTTTCAAATGATTGCGGAAATACGTCATTTCATATTTTCTCAAAATAGAGCACTTTGCATTCTACAATTAACGAAAATGGACCCATGTGTTTCCGTCTTCAATAGAACGCGACGTTGGCACTTCTGGTTATATCTCACAAAGTATTTAAGATAAGATAGCATTCAAAGAAATTCTGTAGTGTAGTCTATTTACAGCTCTTGCAACATCAACATTTTACATATCCAGTTTTTTAAGGAAAAATTTTCAATAGTTTCCTAGATCATTTAGCCTATAATAGATTTGAGAATCTCTAGTCATCTAGATTTAAGTACTTCTTAGTCTGTCTTAACAGGACTTTATACGGGACAAGATATAGGAGTAACTAAATATTTACATTTTATAAGATCTATAAGCTAACTAAATTACAAATTAATGATGGCTACTGTCAATGATGCTAGGATATAAATATTATTTATTTAGTAAACGGCAGAAACCCCTTTATCAAAAATTAATCTAAAAATTAGGATATTGATTTACAATACAAGTACACAAAAGGAATCCCAAGTATAATATTTGATAGTAAGAATTCATTTAGGAATTCTAAGTCTAATATTAAATAGTAAATAGAACCAGTCAATAATACCATGAACTATTTTAAACAGCATTGTGATGTCCATTATACTACGTCTGATCTAGAGTCAAACATAACTCCGAGGTCCCGTATTTCGTCAATTACACCGATGTCCCCATTATGTAAGCTGTAATTTGGTGGACCTTGTAAATTGCCCTTATAAAAGGCTACAGCGTTACGTTTTCTGGGGTTTACATATCGTGAGTTACGATTACATCATTCATCAAACATATCCAAACTATGCTGAAGCGTGGAGGAGTCTCCAATTGTATTCGCTGTACCGACTATTTTTAAGTCGTCTGCAAACACTAGAAATGACGAATCTAAGAACAGAATAAAAGTCATTGATAAATAAGTTAAAGAGCAAGGGGCCACTAATAGAACCCTGAGCTACTCCTGAGGTGACTAATACAGGTGTTGATATACAGTTCCAAATTTGCACATATTGTTTACGATTATCTAAGAAGCTTTTTATCCAATGTAGTATATTACCTTCTATTCCTAAACACGACAATATGTGAATTAAAATATCTTGGTTAATTTTATCAAAAGTCTTGGAAAAGTACCTGCTTCCCTTGCTTAAGCGAATCTAAACTAAAAATTGGTATGATAATAGATTCGTTTCCACCGATCTCCCAGGTATGAATCCGTGTTGATTTTCTATTATTATATTTTTAGTAAACCGTAAAAGTTGTTTAGTTACCAAACAATCAAACATTTTTGGAATGCTAGAGACAATTGACACCGGCCTACAATTTTCAATGGTAGCCCGATCACCTTTTTTATACATAGGAACGATGTAACTCTCTTTCCAAAGATCAGAAAATATACCCTGATTTAATAATAAGTTGAATAATTTAGCTAGTGCTGTACTTAAAGTACAAACACATTCATTCGGAAACAACGCAGACACAAAATCTACTCCAGTACAACTTTTATGATCAAGATTAGAAATTTCTTTGTACATTTCTTCTACCATATCAAATGAAATATCAAATGAAAATCATCGGTAGTTGGACATCAGGTTTTATTTAAAAAAAAACCAACAAATCAGCAAACGTTTCGAGCCTTCAAGTAGCTCATCATCATGCTAAAAAAGGACATTACACTTTGGAACAATTTTGGTACCTGCGCATTTCTTCTACCTAAATAGTAAACCTAAATATTCGACCTGATCAGTCAGAGCCTGATAGTTGTCTAACTGATTTTTGAATTGTTTAAGAACATTGACGATAAATTTCTAGTATCGCTTTAGGAGTAATATTGACAGAATCTTCTATTTATATAGGCTTCATAACATTTATTTGAGAGTGCTTTACATTAATTCTTAAATCAACAAAAATTTCATAATCTAAGCGATTTAGATTACTTATAATTTAATTGCGCTTGTTTTTCTCAATTATAAATTTTGCAAGTTCGGGACTACATCAAACGATAAGAAAACTTTGAGTGCTTGAATGACCTAACTGGATTGAAAAGATTTATAATTTCTTGTAATTTTGAATGACATTTGTTTACTGAGTAATATCACTGTAATGTCACTAGTAATGTCATTAGTAATGTCATTAGTAATGTCACATTAGTAATGCCACATTAGTAATGTCACTGTGGTTAATGATGTCAAAGCAATTAACTAAACCTAACGCTTATCGCATTCTTAAAATCATAATAAAACGATTCAATTTTTAAGGATGATATTTTGTCAAGTATTACATCGCATTCATAACGATTATGATGGACGCTATTGTCAAATAAAGGATCGAGAGCATAGTCAGTTACTAAATCATCAATGTTAGAGAGTAGCAAAACAAGCACTGTCTGTCTCAAATTAGGTAATGAATTTCTTTCTGATAAATTTAGAAAAGTGAAACATCCACTAATAATTGATGTGCTGTCTACAGATGATGACCCGTTGTTGATTCTAACTCCAGGATCATCCTCATACCAATCAACTCCGGGTAAGTTGTAATCACAGAATAATTAAACATTGGAGTTAGTATTCTCTGCAATAATATCCTCAACCGATTGACTATGGTCTAGATATAATTGGTTCTGCGAATTCTGTGGTAGACATACGCCGCCAATGAGCACCAAGGATCCTCCGACCGTGATCGAAATGAAAAGTTGTTCAATATTATTAACTGGAGAAGCCAGAGCTCTTGAGTTTAATGTTTTATTCACCGCAATGATTACTCCACCACCTCGTTTCTGATCGCTCGTTAACTCACATCTGTATAAGTTATATTGCGTTACCATAGCAACGAACAATAACTATAGCAACGAAATAGTGAAAATCGAAAAATTGGAGTATTGAGCCATCATCAAGTACCTGTATTTGAAGGGGTTAAAAGGTAAGCAGATTTACTAAGATATGTCTAATACCCTTGGCGATCAATGTCATTCGTATGCGACCGTGAAAAATTGGATTGCAAGCTTCAAACGAGGTCAATTTTCCATTGAAGATGGAGACCGAACGGGAAGGCAAGTTTCTGTATTCGTCCCCGCAAATATCGATGAAGTTCATGACATCATTTTAACAGATCGTCGAATTGGGCTAAAACGAATATCTGAGGCACTGAATATTTCATATGAACTCGTCCATCATATAGTTCACGCTGATTTGGACATGAGAAAAATTTCTGCAAAATGGATCCCCAAATTTCTGAATGTTGAGCAAAAGCGTGTAAGGTTAGCAGCATCGCGCGTTCTATATGTGCTCGGTTTGAATAAGAAATTTCGTGCTCAAAAATCTGATGGAAAAGTTCTTGCTTCAGTTTTTTTAGTATTGCCAAGGAGTAATCATGATTAATTTTCTGGATAAGGGTAGAACAATAACTGGGAATTACAATTCGTCGTTACTAATCACTCTACGAGAAAAAATTAATTAGAGAAGACCCGGAAAGTTGTCCAAAGGTATTTTGATTTTGCAGGACAATGCCCCTGCACACAAATCGTATGTTGCCATGCAATCAATTCGTGATTTAGGTTTCGAATTACTCGAACCAGATCGAACCAGAAGGTTCGAATTACTCGAACCTTATTAACCAGATCTGGCTCCGTCCGACTATCATGTCTTTCCTTAACTGAAAAAAGTTTAAAATGTCGTAAATTTTCTTCCAACGAAGAGGTGATAGAAGCTGTGGAGGCCGGGTTTGCAGAGCAAGATTTTTTTTTGAAAGGTCTAGAGGCGTTGCAGGTTCGATATAATAAATGTATCCAATTAATAGGAGAGTATGTTGAATAATAAAATATTTTGACTTTCAAATTTTGTTTGCTTCTATAGTAGGCTAAGAATGTTTCAATACATCCTCGCATAGCACTATTCAGCCAAGTTTCAACAAGGTCAATTACATCGTATATCATACCTTTTTCTAAAATTTTGTTATTTTTGTTTTCATGCCTCCTGAATTACGATAATACACATATAAAGCGGTTGCTAGTTTGAATTTCCAGAATTATATTGGCTCGTAATACTATGATCCCACTGATAAATTTAATTTCTAAGCTTGTTTCACTATTACATTTTCTCTTTTCCAGATCTTTCATTAGTTCTTTCCAATAATTTCGTTTTCTGATTGTATAATCACCACAGATTTTTACATTGCTGGTGATTATTCTTGATTTACTTCTTAGTTCACTCTTAACGAATTTTATTAGCTGATTTCTTACCGCAGCGAATTACTTTTATTATATTTAATATTTACAGAGACACTTTCTAGAGAAAATAATTGATTTGCTTCGTTTTTGTCATGCTGAATTCTATGAGCAATGTCAATACTTTGGATTTCCGGAATATATTCATCCCAGAAATTGATAAATATATTCATCCTAGAAATTGTTATTTTCAATTTGTTTTTCATATCTGGAAAACAATTTATCATATTTTTGTTCCATTATCCTAAGTTGTGATATAACTTAAGGTATAATCTATTTTTGGGTTATAGTACAATAGAGTCTCACTACCCGACATAAACAAGCCGCCATGTATTCGGACAAGCGAAAATGTCGGATAATAGCGAAAGGTTAAAAAACCGGATAAAAGATAAACGAAGTCAAAGTTTTACAAATTTTTAATGTTTAAGTTGCTAATGTATAGGGCTACAACGACTTTGCTTAAGATTTTACTGATATTAAAATTTCTATATGTACATACTTTATGAAGATGTAAAAAATGTCGTGATCTTCGTCTGTTTCGTCGATGATTGCCGTTTTCTTGCTGCCAAGTCCCGCCATCTTTGGAGCATCATTATATAGCTTCTTCTTAATGCTCAACGTATGCGATTGCGACTTCTAGGGCCTTTACTGTATCTTAATGCGATACTTTTAGTAGATTGACATCCGGTTCTCCATCGTCAATATCTTGCCATCATTTTTTGTGAGAGCAACAATTTCAATCGTCTGTTATAGCGCACTCATTGTCTTCCTTCAACAAACATTCTACTTCTTCTACAGTCACTTCCTCACATCCAGGGATGTGTTGTACTAAGGGAAGACTGGTTTCTTCAGTAATTTATGGATCCTCCTCATCTTCAGTTGCATTTTCTCCTAACAATTTATTCCATGATTTAACTATTGTTGAAGTATTTACGTCAACCGAGGTATTTGCAAGCCAATAAGCTTCAACCTGCTTCAACCATCACATCAACATTAAGTAACTAAATTAAATGGTAAATGTTAAGGGAATACCTTTAAAATTAGTTGATTATATTGCCCGTTTTATAAATTATACCGAAGGTCACTGAGACCTTATGTCAGAAAGAGTCAAAATTGAGTATTTGTAAAAGCTCATGGAAGCTTCCATCGGTTATGCCTGTTAAGTATTGCCACCAGTATTTTAATGTGTTTGTGATGAATTGATGCGATATGTGTTAGTTACACTGGTCAACACAGTTTGTTTTTTCTTATACATCAATACGTATAGTAAATTATGTCTTTTGTTATGCTGATTCTAAATCTGATTTCAAATTTGCTCCATCACGTCAGGAATTTGAGGAATTTTCTTAAATAATTTTTTCAAAAAACAGAAGCAATCAAACTAGAATTGGTAGATTTATGGCTATGTTGGTATATAATGAGCTGCATATGGTTCTTTCGATTCAATGTAAGTCAGATTGTGATACCTGAACGTCTTTTCATTTCGTAACAGTAGGTAAGGCGCCCGCTGGACCAGACTTAACGTGTCCTTGAATTCAGCACCAACAGGCCCATCCTTCTCCTTACCTACTATAGCCTCATCATATCTTTGTGCTGTGCATGCGACATAATTGCTAGCCAATTTTAGAGTGTTTTTTTTTAATAACAAAGAAATATACTGAGTGTTTATTTTGGTTGTCATTATTTTTATTCAATCTGACATCAACTGTACACAGAGACCATGTGATTTAACGCCGTTAAATAATATTTTTGGGGTTATGTGAAATCATTGGTCCATGCTGACAAACCGCAGATAATTGCCGCTCTAAAGGACAACATCACTTGCGTCATACATGAATTTGAGCCACATTTATGTGAGGATGTCCGTCATCTGCAGCGTAGCCGCGGTGCTCATTTAGCCGATATTATATTTAATACATAAGCCATCAAATATGCTACAAAATAGAACAAACATTTTGTGATATCACATACACAACTTTCTTTAATTAATTTTAAAGTTCGAGCGCTCTTAATGAAAAAATCCTTTACATATCTAATTAATATTATTTCTTTTACTTTTCAATAATTTTTTTTCCAAAACCTGACTTGCTAGATTAAATTTGTTTTCATTATTATAATTAGAACTATGAAAGAAAAAATTGCTTCGTAGAGGGAACATTTGATTCCTTCGTGATATGCTCTATTTATTATTGCCTGGATTAATTTTAGACCCTCTGACCAATTTCATAATTGGTTGGTTTCCATCCACCTGCTTAGCACATTTTCTGTTTCTTGAATAGTACGCTCCACTGACTCTTGACTCTAGCTATGCCTCGACTTTCCATGAACAATTTTTACATCTGGTCATATGGAGCATACGCTTTCAATCAGCTGGTCAGAGAATTCTCGCCCATTATCGGGATGAAGGATGTTCGACGCTCCATTTGTGTTGAAAATATCCAAGAGATGGTATGCGACTTATTCGGCAAGTTTAGTCGGAAGTGCATAGGGATCACAAATTTGGTAAGATGGTCTTGGTAAACTAAAATGAATTTATAATTCCCATCTAGTGCATTTTGTAGATCTATTAGATCAATCTGGCAACGTGAGTTCATTTCACTGTGAAGGCTTAGTGATGATGCCCTTTTTCAAAGTATTCTGTTTCTTCTGACAAGGTTGGCATAACTTTAAATATGCCATGTACTTGCTGTTACATTCCTTAAGCGTTCTTGTCCTTCCACCGTGACCAATAGTAAGATGCGTTTTTTCTCGAATGTTGAATAAGTGTTCGTGTCAAACGTAGTACCTGAACTCTCCATTCTCTTACTTCACTGGTGCAATTAGTATTTCTTCATCGCCTATGGTTAAAGTATCAACATTTTATATCCCTGTAATTAACGGCTTGTTTTTGTAACGTTTTTAGCACTTTTTACTTTCTCTAAAACACTTTGCGTATTTGTCTCTATCGAGATAAAAGTTTTCTCATTCTCATTTTAATTCCAAAATACTTCTAAGCAGCAAAAACACAAACAGGGACACCGAATTAACAAAAATACTTATGTACACATTCAAACATGTCTACCGACTGTGGCGAGCGAGCGATGTTAACGGGACCACGAGTACGATAATGCGTGTTGAGCAAATGTTGGTAAAAGTCCGAAATTGACCATCATTAAAGAACAGTTCGGAATTCTACCATAGGACTTGGTTTTACTGGAAAATTCTAAGATTTACCGTAGTTTAAGCTTTTGTATTAACATATGTATATCTACTCAAATTTTTTACTTCCAATATATGAAACATGGGGTGGCGGACCCCCCCTCCCACGATTTTTTCCTCTCGATACAATATATACATGGGCATGGTTATGATCTAAAAATTTCTGACTCATTTCCGAATCGCACGTGTAGTTTTAAATTTGGTTGCTTCATAATAGTCCAGAACTAACTGAGCTATTCAGAAGAAATTGCGTTGCTCTTTATATGCCAGGTGCAATTGAAATATAAAACTATGCTTAAAAATAGTTTCATGTAAATGGATTCAAATAACATTTTTATTTACACGAATATTTATTTACATATGTAAAACAATTATAAGAAACGTAAAAATATATAATAAATTGTTCTAAATTATGCTCAATTTGTATCCTCGTTAGGTTCATAATATAAAGGATTATGCTGCACGTTATTATCAGAATCATTAAAATTTTCAGGAGTCTCTTCAGTAATATCATCTTGGTTTTCCATATTATCTTGCCCATTATCATTGTCGTGCATCGACCGAATACTACGTTGACTGTTTTGCCTGAATGATCTAGAAAGCAATATCGCAACATCAACTTTTTTTATAAGCTGTTAAGTAAAAGTTTCTTGCAACTAATTTAATGTTAACTGGCGTTATCAGAAAATTATACCGTTTTTAATGCTTTATAACTAAAGTTTCGCTTACTGCTTTGAACGCTTGCTAGCTTTACTGTGCGTGGAATTCGATGGATGAACTTGTTCGTCTACTGTTTGCCGTTCATCATCGGTTGTCGTTTGTCGCTCATCATCGGTCAAGAAATCACTAACTTCTTCTTGGCGAAAGCCCGTAGTTTCATTCCCATTAGAGCGAGAGTTATTTCTGGCTTTCTCTTTTCTGACTTTTGCCATTGCTTCTCTGTTTGCTGGTGTTGGTTTACGTTTGCGCTTTCTTCCACGTTTTTTCGCTACGTTTGGTTCATTTTCTTTGACTTTGGACTAAATTAAAAACCAAAATTTAATTGATGAATATTTTAGTCAGTGGATTTTTTTATATTGCTTTTATTTAGGTTGGTTTTTATGTATCGTGTCTCATTTATTATTACGATTCTTACTTATTTTAGTATATTTATTTTTTAGTTTATGGTTCTACTATTATATATTACTTGTTTTTTGTTCTTCCTGTACTGGAATGTTTTAGTAATAATAATAATAATAATAACCTTTATTGGCATAACAAATATTACATACAAAACCATTACAAACACACTACAATCGGATACTAACACTAAAATTATAAAATTTAAATTATAAACCAAATCTTTCTTCTTCAACCTATCCCTTACAAAATAAACCCTTTCAAAATAAACATTATACAAACATTAAGTAAATATACATTATACGGAAAA
>WYDF02283380.1:0-16900 GCA_009867245.2 Adranes taylori | reverse complement strand
CATCTTCACGATTCTCTTTGAAACGCTTGTACCACTTATAAACGCTTATTTTATTCATAGAAGAATTACCAAAAGCATCATTTAACATGTCTAGCTCTGTGCTGCACTTTGTTTTATTCTTAATACTTAAGACCTCGTCTCATTGCATCTTACCGGAAATTCTTTTCCACTTCTTGGAGTCTTCTTTTCCACTTCTTGGATACAACCTAAGAAAACGACAGAGTTTATGAAACACAGCTACTACATGAGCAATTATGTACCCATACAACAAATCAAAACTAACCAAAATATAGATGCATTAGTAAATCAAATCACCAAACAAATTTAATCAAAACACAAAAGTGAAATTAACAATCTAAACCTAAATAGAGAAGGACGAGCCGAAATACCAGAAGAAAATAACCACAAAGATATATGAAAAAGAACAAGACGGGTTATGAACAACTTACAGGCTAAAGTCAACCGCATGCTCAAAGAAAAAAGTGTAAAAGAATTTGACGACTGGGTAAAAGGCGCATGTCAAGATGAACAGATAGAAATGTAGGAAGCTCAGCAGAGTATTGAAAAAAGGATCTTTAGAAAACGCACCAATTAGAACTAAAAAGAAAATAGAGTACAAAGATGGAGAAGAAGCGGAAGCAATAGCCGTACACCTCAAATCACAATTCGAAAACAAAGACCAAACCAGATCAAAACAAAAGGAAAAGTCCAAAAATCCATGGAAAACCTTAAGAAACGAAGTATTTATAAAGTAGATGATTAATAATACAAAAAGAAGAGATCACAAACATCATAAAAAATATCCAACTATAAAACTATTACCAAAAGAAACTATTAGAAGATGTCTTATGGATATTCAACACCAGCTTGAAGCCACCTCCTTACACCAGCTTATTCAACACCTCTCACTACCCTAACAAGTGGAAACAAACAATAGTGGTGACAATCCGTAAGAAGAGCAAGGACTCTTCAGAACCAAGAAACAGGAGGCCAATAAGCATGATAAATGGGTTGCCCAGAATTTTTGAAATTAGAATAAAGAATTATATAGCAAAGTTCACAGAAGTGAATCAACTGCTAACAAAATCACAGCTAGGATTCCGTATAAAATTGGCAGCAACTCAAGAAGCAGCACATCTAGAAGTTTTAGGGTACAAAGCCAAAGAAGAAAACAAGTATACCCTTGTGGCCTTCCCAGTCGTGAAACAGGGTGTTGGGAGTAGGACTAATACACAAGATGTATGAAATAGATATTCCTAATACTGTTGAAGATAATAAACAGTTTTTTAACCAACAGAACATTTCGAGTCAAAGTAGGAGCCGAAAAATGAACCAAAATGCCAGCAAAAGAAGGCATGCCACAAGGATCGCCTCTCTACCCGATTTTATTCAATGTACATATATGTTGCTAACAAACGCCGTTTTGAAAACACAGAAGGATATGACCTGTTACAATTTGCAGATGTTATTGTATTAGTGTGATCCAGTAAGTATATGGAAACATCTACAAAAATACTTGACGGAAGCCTACAAGCCATCACAAACTATTTTTGGAATTGGAAGTTCAGGATAAATGCAGAAAAAAAAACGGAAATAGTTAAATTCACCAACAAACGGGCTTAAACAGAGGACATAGTAGTAGGAGGCAAAAAAGTCAATTTTAAAAATCAAGCTACATACTTAGGCGTAGTATTCGATAAAGATTTAGACTTTAGGCCACACGTCAGACCCAGAGCTGTACAAGAAAACTGTACTCTATTATCCAACACGAAAGCAAAATAACAGATAGCGCCAAGATGAATATCTTAAGATACATGTTAATTCCACAATTAACTTACGGAATGGGTACAAGGGTCAGAAAAAGCCAAGGATAGAATGGATATCGAGCACAACAAGATACTACGTAAAGCGCTAGACACGCCTTACTAAATAAGTAACAAAAATCGAGGGAAAATCCTTCAAGCCGACGATCTACTACTAGTGGAAATAGAAAGACGGGGGAGCATGGTTGAGAGAATGGTACAACATAATGATGTTAGAATCGGAGAAATTACAGAAGTTCTAAAAGACGAATAGCCAATGGCAAAAGAAATAATCATTTGACTACCAGAGCTAAAGGATCAAAGAAGATGACAGAACATAGGAAAAAATTGAAGGAAAAAAATTAATACTTTATTGAATCCCAAAATATAAGTATATTTTTGACAGAATATTATGAATTATTTTAATTACAAGTAGGGAATGCTCTTTAAATAATATCGAATATTAACAAAATAGCTTAAGGTAAGTTTAGCTATTTTGATTTTTTTTATATACAGTACTAGTGTACACATGTCTAAATTGAAAATATATTCAAAACGTGATCGCATTTTCTATATAAACATGTCGCCAAAATCAAATCCAGTTTCAACACGTCACATATCTTTATATTCTCATTCTTTTCTCCTGATCTACTATCAGCGATTTGCGCGCAAACATAATACCGGATCTATCTGATAACGAGGAAATCCAAATAGATGTTGCTCGAAAGTGCATCATTTTAAACTTTAATACAGTTTCGTACAGAAAATTTATTTGAATCCTATATACAGGGGGCAAGGTATTCAGTGTCCTCATAGGGAATATATTTCCCAACATTTTATTTAATGCAAAAGCAATAATATTCTAAACATTATATTATTCACGAATCTTATTGTTTAGCTCTAATAATACTATCAATATTCAATTCGAATTCCAATACTCGATCATTTCGTTTGATTATAACTCTTCAAGTTGATATTCTTTTCATCATCAATTTTTTCTTTCATCTTCTCTGGATTGAGATTATGAAATTTGTATATTTTGGAAGGCTTTGATGAAAGCGCTTTTTCTCTATTTTTATCACTCCAGTCAGATAAATTCATTTTCTTGGTGATTTTTCTAGCGTATGTCAGATTTAAGCAAAATGCGTTCAACAATATGCCCATTGATTTTACGCCACTTACAAGTAATATTTTCGAAATCAATTTTAGTAAACCAACAAAGTTTGGAAATTTTGGTAAACTGTCAAATTGTGAGTGGAAACACATATTTGCTGATACTCAATACGACTTCACTGGTCAAGAGAGTAAACAGATGAAATCGTGCATTTAAGAAACTATCCTGACTACATGTTTGAAACGGAAACCCTCACTGCAGATATTCTATGTGACCTGTCAGTGTGTGCTAAGGCCACAAAAATTGGTAGAATTTGAATATGACTAATATTTTACTTATCTTCTTTCTATCGATTATATTTCTCATTTCCTGAAGGCTACTTCGAAACGATATACTCTTCATCTACTGGTGAAAAAACTCTATATTATCTGTCTGTACATATGTTTTTCTTATACATATTTTTCATTTACTGAAGGGTATATCGAAACGATATATCCTTCATCTAATGATGCTTTTACTCTTTATTATTGGAAACTTACATTCAATAATATTTAGGTTAATGAGCATTGATAGCATGTGGATCAAAATGAAATCAATTCCTTCAAAAAACGTTTTAGTTTATATGTTCAGATGGTATTGAATATCTCGTTTCATCTTTGAACTTCCAAATGTCTAAGAGGTTTTAATGAAATAGATGAGTTTAACGTTAGTAACTATAAATGAACCTTTATTAGGCATAATACATATATACAATACATTCAAAATTATATTATAATTGAAAATTGTCTGATAAACACTATAATCGATAAACAATCATATTAATTCCCTAAGTATCGCCATTATATCAAACTCCCATATACCCCTTTCATCATCATTTCTCCCCCTTTCCTTCTCGAATTAACCAGACTTCCACACTTTCTCTTCACAATTTCACTCAATATCTTTTCCATAATGTCCATACCTCTCCCATCCGGCCCCAAACTTATCCTCCAATTCTCCGCCATCAACCTTTCCCCTTCATTCCACTCCAACCCACCACATTCCCTTAACCATGTTTTGGCACCTCGCACACAAATTCTACTCTCTCTCTCTCTCTCTCTCTCTCTCTCTCTCTCTCTCTCTCTCTCTCTCGCATCACGCGTACCGTGAATGTTACAATGTAAAGATCAAATAATCTACAATTTAAAAGTATTGTTTCTGCATTGAAAAATTATTTTATTCTAACATGTAGCGGGTTAATAGTAATTCTACAGCAATGTAACAACTTATGCAAAATACTATTATTATTATTATGTAAGAGGTTCGGGGAGGAATTTCTTTGCCATCTCGACCTAAAAATCGTTTGTAACCTGCCCTTTCTAGTCGTTTAAAAGCAGTCTCAGTTCTCTAAGAAACCCTTGGACTTTTGGATGCTGTTCCACGATTTTCGCGGTACTCACTGCCATACCTACGAAGTGTCTGAGTACACATAAAGTGTTTTGCCGTTTCTCCACCAGGTTTGCAGAATCGACATGTTGGGTACTCAAGTTTAGCAATTTTATGTATATTGTCACATCTATTTTTGTGGCATAGAATTGTGTGAGCACTAACTGGATGAATAATTGCTTCAGTTAAAACCCATCCAATTCTACCGGCGAATGCTTGAGCTTTTAATCAAAGTTGTAATTTGATTAAAGACTGTAGTATACACAAATGCATTTCCTAATTTATTAAGAAGTTATACCACTTTACTTGATGAAAGCCAAAGATTTAACATTAACAAAATTAGTACGGCTGATGAAATATATAAATTCATTTCAAATTAAGCGCAACCTAATTTTAAAGAACTCTATTCTTCACAAAATAATTTATTTTACAATCAATTAAAGGAGGTTTATAAATTTAGATGAATAATAAAACAAATATTGCTCAACATTTATTTAAATTTAATAAATGTTAATTTTGATAAAATAAATAGATAAAATAGCATCCAAATAATATTTCATTTACTAAGTAAATCTGAAAAAACTTAATAAAGAATAGATAGAATAACAACATAATAAAATATAATGCGGTTCTTAAACTTTCATAAACCTTAATACGCTACCGGTATATTTTATTTTCAATACACAACTAAGTATAAAAACATGAAATCAACATTTAAGTAAAAGCTAATTGTTTGTTAGCTTGTTTGAAATGAAAATTACTTACATATAAATAAAATTACTTACTTCGTATAAAATTCAAGAAACTTAATGTGTTTAATTCCTTAATAAAAATTTAAAATAAATAAGTAATTACTCACATTTATACGTTGGCCATTGTAATCAACACACACAGTATTACGTGGAAGCTTTATTTCTAATTTAAAATTTTTAGTTTTCAACTAAACTAATATGGATCCACAAATCCCCTCTTTTTAGCCGCTTAAATCAAGTGCCTGCTGGTGATCGATGCATTGTTCCATGCTTTTCCTACTAATTATAAAACCATATCGCTATCTCATCTACTTCCCACTCTAATTCTTACCGCAAAGCCATTGTACCACTGAACAGGCGTGCGGTTGTCAGGGCGCTAGTTGCCATACGCATAAATTGTATCGCGAATTCTCAACTTTTTGTCATCTTCAGCTCTATAGCTCTTTGCTGTCTACAAAACAAGGTGTACCTGACTGTCACTTGATTGCTGCTTGACTGTCAGTATCTTTATTGATTTTAGCCCTTTTCTTTCCACCATTGTCTAGCTTTGACCCATCTGTGTACCATTTCAACGCACTCTTACCAAGTTTCGTTTTCCCAAGAGGAATAGCAACTTTAAATATTGAACCTTTGTGACATGTCATCTACAGTCGATAAAATGTACTGTTCCGGGCTCTCCAAGGATCTTTAAATGTTCTATGAGGTTAGTAGCTTTTAGTTTTTTGCCTTGGCAATAGCTGTGACTTGTAATAGAGCCTCCATTTTCACAAATAAGTGAATAGGAAGCAATCAAATCAGTGCCTCTAACTCAGCTGTAGAATAGATAGACATTGCCCCAGTTATGCTCAGATATGCTGTTATTTGTAATTTTTGTAGTTAGCTCTGAGCCTATTTCTGCTCCGCTTTAGGCAACCAGACCAGAGCTCTATATGCTATGGTAGGCCTTACAATAGCAGTATAAGCTTGTTAAATACATGAAACCTGATTAACAGCATCATCTGTAAATTATTTCTCTATAAGATATATTTACTCAATATATTTACATAAGACTACTCGTTCATTCTAGTTTATTTCTGTTAGAAATTGTTTAGTCGGTGTTTAATACAAAAATCGGTCAAAGCTACTTTTAGAAAACTATAAAGCCGAGACTTATAGCCTAAAAGTCCCCTAGGCCTAAAAACCTTTCACACATTGCGAAACCTATATATGGCACACTAGACCTCTTTTGTATTCATGACTACTAGCTAGATGTTTTATGTTTTCCATTTTCGCTGTGCGTTTTGTAGGTACGTCCGTGCACAAAAGGTTAGATCTTCAATTGAATTAGGTAATCATTCAAAATTGAATTTTCTATTTGTATATCAAATATTATTCATCCATTTTACTATATATATATGTATATATATATATATATATATATATGTATAATATCAAAAAGGATGGTTGTTGTAACCCGAACTATATATATAGAACTTATATATTAGGTAATATGTTGTATAATACATGAAAGCTTTACGGACAAACAACACAAATTTTAGTTGTTTCGCAATTAATTAATAGCTTTTTTAAGTAAACTTTTAATATACTTTAAAATAACTAAATAGTGAATACAAGGATTAATTTATTAGTTCAAAATAAATAAATTACTTTAATACATTTATTTTGCATTATAGCGGAACTAAAGCCTTAAAGCTGAAGCGTAAGTTGAGCAACTAAAATTAATTGAAAATCAAAATCAAACTAACGCAGATACTATCTAGGTTTCAAACCGTATACACTCTGTATGATTTTAGATGTTGCACGCTCACAAGTTGCACGCTCACGAGAATTGAAAACAGCACTTTGACAAGGTAGGCAGACGGTGAAACAAATTTTAAATTAAATTTACTTTGTGTAGGTTCTTATTAGCAACATAAACAAAATTGTTTAATTACTAACAACATATACAAAATTATGTTTGTAATAACAACATAAACAAACTAAGAGTATGTAAATTAAGTTAAAAGTTTCACTTTATAATTATAAACTTAATTTACATATTATAACTTTGTTTATGTCAATATTAACAACATAAACATATTATAACTTCGTTTGTGTTGTTAATAACAATATAATAATATGAAACAAAGTAATAATATAAACCGAGATATTCAAATACTATGCACGTACATATTACAGTAAACATTACTTTGTTTATGTTGTCAATAACAACATAAACTAAATAATGTTGTTAGTAACAACAACATACACAAAATTATGTTTTTAATAGCAACATAAACAAAGTAATAGTATGTAAATGATGTTTGAATTTTTTTTACATATTATTATTTTATTTACATATTATTATTTTGTTGTTACTAACGACATAAACAAAGCAATAAGCATTTGAATAACTAGATTAAAGTTTTGATGTTTATAACAACATCAACAAAGAAATAATATGAACTAAGATATTCAGTTTAAAATTTTTAAACTGGCTTTAAATTTAATTTACTTGGTTTATGTTGTTATTAGCAACATAACTTTGTTTATGTCGTTTATTTATAACCTAATTTTGTTTACGCTTTTGTTTTTGATTTTGTTTAAGTTGTTTTTACTATATTACTTTCTTTATGTTATAATTACCAACATAAACAAAGAAGTAACACGTAAATTAAGTTTAAAATTTCATAAATTAAGTGTGTTAGTTATTACAAAACTGCATTCGATGTTTAGGGATTTTATAATTGCGTAAAAAGGTCGGGCACAGGATAGATGCATTTCTGCATCTACCCTGTGCCTAAACATGGAATGCTGTTTCGTAATAACTAACACACTTAATTTATCAACAAAACTTATATTCTATAAAATCATACTATAGAACTATCTATTTTAAAATTTCAGTTCATAATATCTAGATATCTATTTTGCAATTATTTGGCCGCCTACTTTGTCAAAGTGATTGTGTTCATCTTGCAAATTGCTCTTGCAGGAGAGGATCTCATAAAACCCAAAATTAGTCTTATAGACGATAATTGAATTCTACAAATGTTATTGAAAAAGTGTTTATTACAATCCAACTATGTAGTAGAGCAGTAGACCAAACCTAAACCTAATAAAAGCTTTATAGAAAGATCCAAGAAATTTAGGTTTCGCTCCCCAAAAAGTGGAGGATAATGATCTAAGAGTATTTAGTTATAATTACAATAGTAGACGAGCTAGTTTACATAAACATTAAATTATAATTTAGAGACCAACCATAAACCCAAGAACATGAATCATTTTAATTTTAAATTTGCTTTGAAAATGAAGCTGTCCAATGTGACATAATATTTATATTGTTGGTTTCGTACGTGATCTCAATGCACTAATCTTTTTTTAATCGAACAAAAGAAACTAGGATTGATTATGTTACTATATTTTGTACCATATGTTGTATACATATTGTACCGTATTTTAGGGTACAATATGGGGTACCTATGGGGTATTTTATGGTACAATATGGGGTACCAATATGAGGTACCCCATATAGGGTACTATATGGGGTACCCATTAGGAATATACTCAGTATAATCCTAATGGTCACCTAGTTAAACTTTGTTTCCTTTTCAACTCTTCTGTATGAAATACATTGCCAGCCTACCACATCTACAAACACACCATGTATTTTATTCCTAAAAGTAAAACAATTTAATAAAACATTCAAACATATCAATGTGATTTTCGTCTTACGATAGATCGATTGAGAAAAACTATTAAATGAAACAACGCATCCAAAGTGATGTAGAATTGAATTGTGTTGCTTTATTAGATTTTGATGTTTTGATGAAAATCTCCTACGGACCACCCAGCGTTAAACAAACTCAAAAATGCAAACTCACTAACTTTTACGATTATATACGCCATCTATTGAAATGAAAAGAGCCAATATAAATGCGTCTTTTGCTAGTCCATTTCTTATATTATTGTTCCAGTCAGTTGAATGCAAGTTTTCTATAAGATGTGTTTATAATTAGACATTTGTATCAATGAAATATTGTAAGTAACAAATCAGATTCATTATTATTATTTTTTCACTCTTTATTATAAGTATTTCTTTGACAAATGTGTTCTTTCGGGTTTCATAGAATTTTTTCAGCTCGGCATCGGGCTTTGTCTGTGCCATCTCTAAAAAGTAGTTTACTTTTTTTCGGTGACATCAGGATCTTTTTTTTAAAGAATAAAATCTAACAAAACAATCTTCATGTCTTTGATTAACAAATACTGATGTAAGAGTTTTTTAATTTTTGCCCAAGTATCAGCATCTTCCCTAATACCTATTAAATGTTGAGCTCTACCGATAAATTTACTCATAGTAATTTTGAAAACCTATTTATTTCTAACATTATCTGCATTTTCTGTACCTAAGAATGAATGAATTAAATTTTCACAAGCTCCTATGTATAACGGTAAAGTAGACTGAGTGCCATCAAAAGATGGGATGGCATTTATATGAAACTTTTGAGTGTCATTTGTATTGGCCCTATTTAAATTAACATTTTGATGTCTAGCAAAATTATATTCCTAATTTTAATTTAGGAGATAATATTTTAATGAAAAATAATAAAAAATTTTGCTACTTGTTAGTACACGTGGGTCGTTTTTATGCGGTAGATACGTTCCTTAAGAAACGGCGATGCGGGATTTGACAGGAGGTGACAATAAAAATTCGTAGAAGTTTCATATCGCGCGTCGCTTTTATTGCGAAATACCGATTAGCAATACTTTAATCAAGTTAATGACAGAAGTAATGGTATGGGGAAATAAGGCAAAACAAACTTTCGTCCGCGTTCCCCTCTTCAATAATACAGTTCATCGGGCGAGTTATTGAGACATCCAATAAATTCATCCTGTAATTATCTGATATCTCTCAAACTCGTTATTATGCTCTACAAGTGGATGAGTCCAATTATAATGTGAATTTTGTAAATCTACTGGAGTTGTTAGATACGAGAAAGACCATGAATTTCATGACAATTTTTTATTTTGCGAAGCTCACGTCAACCATACAAAAGGAGAAGATATCGTTAATGTTATAAATAAATTTATGCAAAAGAACAATATTGATTCCAATAGATGTGTTGGAATAAGCACAGATGGAGCACACATTATTTTAACGAGGCAGTTGGTCCTCGTTTCTATTTAGTTTGATATTAGAAAGATTCAGGATTAGATACGTATAAATAATGTAACTCTAGTTCCATCTAGTTCCATTCATATAAAGAATGGAACTAGATGTAACTAGACGATAAAATGTTTAGCGGTGTAAATAAGATAGAAACAGGTGGACGGTCATGGGCAAACTTACCATAGATCCTTTTTTACGACTAAAATGCAAAACTAATTTTTGATTATTGAATATCCTATATGCTATTTAATTATAATCTTAAATGAATTCTTTTACTTAGAAAATTAGATACATAGGAAAGTCCATCGACTATGTCACCTACTAGTGGTATGTGTGCAGAGGCGCATTACTCAGGGTTTGAAGCAATTAGTAAAGTATGCACACAGATGGGGACACCCAAGTGAATAAAAACAGCACACAAAACGCTTAAAGGAACACTCAGATTTGGCATCGGTCCAAGAAATCCCTGTCAGTCAGCTTCGTATTTATTTAATATGTCAGCTTCGTAGAATTAATTTGATTAAAATAATAATGAATAAATCACAGTGTCGACTCTATTAAGGAGAAAATAATTAAATAATAAGGCACGAGACCTCGTTGTATGTAGTAAGTTAGTATCTTGATAATAAATTAAATAACCAAATATGAACATTACGAATAAAAATAGATTATTCTATTCGGAAAGTAACAGGTTTAATTATCAAAGTAAACTAAAGTAGTTCGGATTGAATAAATAGGATCATTGTGCGTTAATACAAAAATATTAATTGATTAATTTGCGTGCTCGAACAAAAACTGTAAGTAAATTAATTGAGATGTAATTAATGAATCAGCAACGCCATTTTTATTAAATATTCGCACACATGAATAGCAATGATTTATTTTAGTAACTATAAGGCGTTGATTATTTTATTTCTAAATGCAAAAATATTTATTTAAACTGCTTAGAAGCTTTCGTTCAACATTACCAACACATTTTTTAAGTTAACGCAACTTTCTCTTATTTTATCAGCCCGTGTTCAAAAGGTACGAAATGTACCAAGGTACCCGTGTTCAATGTCACGTTGTAGACCAACCCTTTCCCACTAAATAGAACGTCACAATATGTTGGAAGCGCCGGGTAAAATCTCTAAGGTTTCCTCGATAAATTTTACGTTTTTAAGGTACCCTTAATATCCCTGAATTTTTTATTGTGATTTTATGTAGGGCATCGCTTACAGTTGACCTGGTGGAGGCGTGTCGAAATTAATAAAGGCCTCCTTGCAATAATTCAGAATGTTGCCGCAAATGCTATATCCACACATAGAAAGGCTTTGGCAACACGCAAGATGCCAGCTTATTTACAAACTATTTTCGTAATTGTGTGAAAAAATGGCAAGTATTCATACTCAGGTTCATATGTCAGTTGCCTATCTGGAGTGATTATTGATTTACAAGTTTTTCTTAATGCTAGATTTGAGCTGAGAAACTGTTTACATGACTAGAAATAGCTCTGAAAATTGGCATACTTAGCAGATAATATCTTTACTTGAACTTGTCTCAACTTATCTTTGCAACGCAAAGAAATTTCATTGTTTCACGGTGTATACAAAGCGTACACAATGGAAGGTGCAAACAAGTATGGTAAATATATTGTTTGTTTGGCAAAAAGGAGAGAAGAATTGAACGAGATGATGGTGAGAGTGAAAAATTACATGGATAGATGAGAACTTGAATTGAATATTGAGAAAACTAAGGTGATAGTTTGCAAAAAAAAGGGCGGGGGGGTAGAGATTGCAGGAGGGATGTATTTGAATTAGAAGTCAATAGTATTGACTGTGTGAAGAGTTATAGGTATCTGGGTTTATGCCATCAAGCGGATCGTGTAATGAGCATATACGGATGGTAGTAGCGAAACCAAGGGGAGTATGGAACGAATGAGGCTAGTGTGGGAAAGGAGAATTGCTGAATCAGTAAAGATGATGTTGAGGATTATGGATGCTTGTGTGATGAGTCTAATGATACATCGTGCTGAATTGTGGTCGGTGTGAGAAAAAGAAATGATAGAAATAGTGCAAGCGTCGTGCATTAAGAGAATAATTGATCTAGACAGGTTCACGCCATATGAAATTGTACTGCAGGAAACCGGGAGAAATAAATGTTGAATAACAGGAGTGAAAAAGTTGGTTAAATATGAAAGGAAAGTATGAATGGATGGGGAAAGAAGATTGGCGAAGGAAATATATTTAGAGAGAATGAAAGGAGGGGTAAGTATGCATGGACAGATGAGAGGAGAAAGATGTGTGAAAGAATTGGATGGTCGATGAGTAGCTGGGGGATAGAACAGTGGGAGGGCAGGACATGGTAAATGAAGTTGTAGAGAGAATGGTAGATGTGGATATGCAAGACAGGTTGGAAAGAATAAGACGAACTAGGTACAATAATAAGTATGAATGGATTAGAGTGGATGAAGGGGGGCCTGAATATTTGAAATCTGGCTTGGAACTGGGTGAGAAGAAGAAGATTGCGGGGTTCAGGTGTGGTAGTGAAGAGCGTGGTAATAGATTTTGGATGAGATTTAAAGAAAGAGAGTGTAGAATTTGTGGACAAGGTGACGAAACATGGGTTGCACTGGTTAAGGAAATGTGATGGTTGGAGCGGAATGCGGAGCAAAGGTTGATGGATGAGAATGGGAAGATAACTTTGGGACCAGATGGGAGAGGTATTGACATTATGAATAAGATGTTGGGAGAGATTGGGAAGAAAAAGGGTGGTTAATAAGAGAAGGAAAGGGGAGGAATTATTATGAAGGGAAGACAGGGGAGTTTGATATAATGGGATATTCAGGGAATGTGGTGTATGCTTAAGGCTCTCGTTATCCTTTTTCTATAGGGATAAAAATTTTAATTAAATGAATATATAATTTTGATTATAGATATAGTGATTAGCAGACGATTTTCATGTACAATAATATTGTGAACTAAGAAATGGATTTAAATTAATTTCAGTTATAAAGAATTATTGTATATATGTATTATGCCAAATAAAGGTTCATTTTTATACATTAAACACCACATTTCTAGTATGCAGAATTATTCTTGTTATGGGTTGGACAAAAATTTTATTGCTGGTTGCGTATGATTTAAGTATTTATTTACATCTGCGCAGAGGAAGTCCGTAAGGCATTACTGCGCGAAATAAACCAAATTGAGAGCCATGATCTTTCGTGAACTGAACAGTAGGTTAGAAGCGACAACTTTATATTTAGTCAGAAATTAAACAATTTCTTTTATAATAATTGGGTTTAAGTAATCATAGTTTCCAATTGTAAAGTAACAATCTAACAATACATATTGTCTGTCGTCAAATATAGACTTTGATTTGTATTATCAATTTACATTGCATTGTGCATTTCGCTTCCTGTTAAATTATTCAAATGGAGTTTTATATGATCTGATATAAAATAAAAGAATATATTGACTGATAGATTTTATATGCACAAAGTAATAAGAATAAATAAATTTTAAAATTATAGTGGATTTTCTTTTTAAAAAAATTTATTATTTATTTTTTATATTATTTACAAATTAAAAATTTTTGTTTGTTTTACTTATTTTATTTTCTGACTTAGAACATTATATAAATGATATTTAAATAGATTTCATAATTTGCCAAGAAAAAGCAATTTATTTAGTTACATCAATTTCTTTAATTTCAAATGATTAATACATTTACGATTGCCAAGTCTAAGCGAAACGTTTTACTTGTTAAATTATTTCTTATTTAAATAAGGTTTATACATTAATTAATATTTATAACATTGAAATTAATTTAATTCACGTATATTTTCGCGGCAAGTTTAGCGGGGTTGCGACTAGTGGGTATTTATTTAAATAACGGTACTTGCAACATGTTTTAATATATCGAGGGTTAAAATGAAAGAAAATAGTTTGATTTAGTAAAACTAAATATAATGGTTTACCAAAATAATGTAGTGAATCTAATTTTTATCAAGTTAATGCATAATTAACAACAAAAAAACGTTTGTTGCTCTTAATCAGTCTTTGTACAAAATAATAAGTAAATATGTATAAAATCGTACATTCGGGAGTCACACTTTGCGGTCATGCAAACAGCATTAAGTATGAATTTGTAATTACTACTTTTTAATAGAACGAGTAAAATCAAACTAATAAATTCTATGACAACTTATTTCATAATCTCTCCAAGCAATGCCCGAAATGTTCTTTTATATATTCGCCAAGCATGCTGACCTAACCGGAGCTCCAAGTTTAGAACAGTGTAAAATTATTTAACTACGAACCATGTTTCCTCTAGAACCGGATGCAGGTACGCTTTTTATTGAACATCTTATTGAGCACACAAATTCTAGGAACTGCTAAGCTTTATATTAATAGTTTGAATCAGAATAGAATTGATTAGAACATGTCCTGCAAACCTTTTATTTTTATTTTCCGGTACATGGCAATATTACCAAGGGGAGTTGCGCTAACTAAATGAATCAAACTGTATATTTTCAGTTTATAGAATAATCTTCACCTACAAAATTTCACGAGGACATAAAAATCAGATACATAATATTTTATGCAAATCAACAGTTACACATGTGATCAAAATCCCATGCATCACTCAGATCATAGTCGAAAAATACATTGCGAATCACTTAGCGAAAATATCTGACATTTATGGTA
Source organism: Adranes taylori (assembly GCA_009867245.2). NCBI lineage: Eukaryota > Metazoa > Arthropoda > Insecta > Coleoptera > Staphylinidae > Adranes > Adranes taylori. The sequence goes on along the minus strand of WYDF02283380.1, from coordinate 1,970 downwards.
AACTAAAAATCGTATGTATCTCATATATGCATTTTTATAAGCACATTCAACACACTCGAAAACCTTCTCTGTTATATGAATTTGTTTGTGTTTTGCAAGATCTCGTTTTTGTGACCACATTTAAAACCATATTCTATACACGCGAAAGGCTTTTCTATTGTATGAGTCCAACAATCTCTTAGAAATTTTCTTTTTGTATAGTATTGAAACAACATTCCATACATTCGAAGAATGCTCTCCAGTATGCGTTCGTTTACGTTGTAGAATATGTCCTTTTTGTACAGTCTTGAAACCATATTCCGTACACTCAAAATACTTCTCTCCTGTATCAGTCCGTCAGTATTTTGCAAGATCTCATTTTCGCGCAATTTGAAGTCACATTTCGTACATTTGAAGCTTTTCTCCTGTATGAGTTTGTTTGTGGCTTAGAAGATTTCTTTTTTGTAGAGTTTTGAAACACATTCCGTACACTCGAAAAGCTTTTGCCCTATATGGATTCAAAAGTGCGTTACAAGATATTCTTTATCTGCAGTTTAAAAGCGCAATACGCAATATATTTCACAGTATGTATACGTGCCTGTTGTGCAATCCGATCTGCACTTTAAAAAGTGGTGTACATATATCTGTATGAATCATAAAGAGACAGAAAGAGAATATAAATCCCGTGTGATTAATGTTTGACCCGTGTGATATACGTGAATAATCATATTTATCATTATATGATGTAGACGTGGCGGTCTATGACGGTGGTGGCTCAGTGCTTCACACAGTTGTGTGTAACTCTGTGTGTTTCGTGATCTAAAAAGGAGCGATTAATTCGAATGTAAATCAAAACCTGGCATAATCGGGATTAGTATCCAGCTAGATAGCAGTCAGCCAAGCCTGTCACACCAACATCACGACCCACAAGTCACCACTCCACATAAGCCGACAGAGTTAAGTGTTTTGAGTGAGCATTATTATTTATTTCACACTGTTTAAGTTGTATTATTATGTAACTTTCTCTGTTATATGAGTTCGTGCATTTTTGCAAGACCTCCTTTTTGTATAGTTTCGAAACCATATTCTGTACATTCAAAAGGTATCAGTTTGTTTTGCAAGATCTCCTTCTCGTGCAGTTTGAAACCATATTCCGTGCACTTGAGAAGCTTGTCTCCTGCAAGAGTTCGTTTATCTCTTAGAACATTTCCTTTTAGTACAGAACATTTCCTTTTTGAAACCATATTCCATACATTCAAAAGGCTTCTCTCCTGTATGTGTTTATTATGTCTTACTTAGAAGATTTCGTTTTTGTAAAGTTTCAAAACCTCCAGTATGAGTTCGTTTGTATTGTAGAAGAATATATGACCACCATACTATGTGATATAGTCCCCAACATATCCTTAATGTTTCTGAATATTTTCGAAAGAAAATACCTCTTCTTGAATATTTCTCAGTCTGACTGCCCGATATGGTAATCAAAATTCCAGCCGTAAAATTCGATAACCGGAAGATTTTAGCGCTAAAATTAAGCTCTCATTTTATGCGAAAAATATCTACTAAACAGTCTACGAAAATAAATAAACGAAATTAATGAATAAGCAAAGGATTCGGTAACAAAGAACTGGAATGGAAAACGTAGAATCGCTAACAGTATTGTATTGAGATAAAATAGTAATATAGCATGGATAAGCATTTTTCTACATAACAAATAAATTAGTTTAAGTTCATATCGAGGGCAACACTTCTAACTTACATTAATGGAAGAAAAGTCAAGCAACTTGCGTTGTTGGGTTTTTGAACTGTCGCGCATTTGAAACAAACAATTTATACTAGCAACAGAACAGTTTTCTACGAAACACTAATCGAAAAAGCTATATTTGTCCTCTATTGATTGAAAACTCAACATACGTCATTAACTAAGTAAAATGTTCTTGTCCAGTAGTATATAATATCAAATGAAAATCATCGGTAATTGGACATCAGGTTTT